>JAUKNK010000110.1:1330000-1495000 GCA_030765055.1 Mantis religiosa | reverse complement strand
AACAAAAGATCAACAAGCCCAAAAGAGTTGCAACCATAGGGGATACTACCACATTGTAACCTCAGAAAGAAATTTTCCAATACAGGATATTCACTTATCTTTGGGTAGGCTAAAAATTATAAAATACTTTCAGAAAACACATCATTTTAGCTTCTGACAAGATATATAGCATACAAAGCGTACTCAGGTATTTAGCAGATAAATTGTGCCATGATAAATCATCTTCAGCAGCACACTTCTGGAACAACACCTTGATGTTATCTCAGCGGTCAAGCTCCTAAGGTTAGCAAGATCCCCAACTGAACTCTTCAGTATTGGAAAACATCCACATAATAAAAAACATGGATTGAATTATGAAGTTTTAACTCCTCAGTAAGTTACCACCACCACCACCACCACCACCAGCACCACCACCACCACCACCACCACCACCACCACCACCGCCGCCGCCGCCGCCGCCACCACCACCACCTTTCATTACCCAAATTAGACGTTACTTGGACATTTTTTTTTATTGTCCTTGATTTTCTCAAAAGTAGTAATTAAAATACTATATATTCAGTTATTTACTGACATAAAAATACTTTTTTTTTTTTGCATGAACTCTGCTGCATAATTTGTAAGCTCTAAGGGACAAACAAAATCTTACAAAACATGTTAGGTATGGGTGGATAGGTTTCTAATGCTTAGAATTTAATAACATCTTTCTTGCATTCATACTCTGGATTTCACAGATGGTCTTAATCTTGTGCAATAGGGTCACCTACCACTTACAGCAAGGCATCTGTCAAAGTTCCTACAACCGCATATCAGCAACACACATAGGAAACTCCACATCATCAAGAAACTGGCCACGATAGAATTGAAACCACAAGACCTGATAATAAGCTTTGATATGACCTCATTCTTCACTAAGGTTCCGGTAGAAGACACCCTGTGCTACACTTCAAGATCTTCCTGGAAGACTGTTCTGCCACTCTCTCACAACTAGCTTTTTCTTGTGGAATGGTAATTACTATACTATGAACAAAAAGAGTCACCATGGGTAGTCTTGTTGTTGCCAACTTACATGTGAAAAGTTTGAGGAAATAGCCTTTCAATCTGCCATCCACAAACCTAAAATGTGGTGTAGATATGTGGATAACATCTTTGTAATCTGGCCATATGGAGATGAACTGGGAAAGTTCCTCCACCACTTAATCATCAACGAAAATATAAAGTTTACTTAGGAGAAGGAGAAAGATAAGAACATCCCCTTTTTGGATGTTTTGATAACCAGAAGACCGGATATGACTAGGGCATACAGTCTACAGAAAACCAACCAGTACAGACCGTTACCTACAAAAACATTCCAACCACCATCCCCAGTAGAATATAGGCATAATCAAGAACCTAACAGAACGTGCCAAGCATATCTGGAACCAGCCGCTCAAGAACAGGAACTGAAGCAACTGCACCAGACACTACAAGCTAATGGTTATGGGAAAAAGGAAATAAATCAGGCTTCACATCCATGAAGGACATCAAAAAACCCTACTGAGATGACAAGATAGCAGAACAGAGCAGTTTTACTTTACATCCATGGCGTTATGAATTGCATTGGCAAACTTGAGAGAGCTGATATGAAAACAATTTTTAAACCCACCAGAAAGATAAAACACCAACTCAGGTGGGCAAAGGACAGGTGGGTCCCACTCTCAATGCAGGAGTTTACTACCATGTAGCTGTGGCCAAGTTTACGTTGGCACCACCAAGCACAGCATAAAAACCTGCATCAAGGAACACAAAAGTAACTGCTAACTACAGTTCGGCCGTTCTATCTCCGGCTCTGACATTTCTCGAGAGGGGGAAGCGGATTGTTGCCAGTTCTTTAGCGGAAATTTCAAGCAGAGCAACATGCGTATTTGAAATATTTCACGTATTTGCATATTTCACGAACCAATAGCCATGTTATTATAATAGCGATAATAATGGGACTTACGAACACTAAAAGTCGGAATTCACGCACGAAAAATAAGCCAAAGAAAGTTTACCAGCGCAAGTAGCTAAAAGGCCACGTGGCTCAAACAAATTTAACCTGGCAACATAGTGTTGGTTTCGGAAGCCACGCCTAGCAGCGGTAATGCTGATTGGCGCTAGCAGACAGTTTTAACTTCCTGACCACAGCACCGGATGTAGAGACTCCCAGTACTACCAACAGATTCAGTTAGTGTGTGTGAAAGGTGTGAACGAAATATTCTAATAGAGTGGTGTTGTAATGAATATCTTGCATGATAATGAAATTGCAAGTTGGATTTCATTGTTTTAAAGCTAAGATAGTCCTATATTTTCATTCTAAAGATAATTTTGACGACATGTTTTCAATTGCTCATGTTGTTATGTTGGTACTATTAACCTTCCCCCTCCACCTCTTGCAAACACAAAACATCAGAGCTGGAGATACAACGGCCGGACTGTAGGTCACATCAGGAAATCAGCAGTAGTCGAACATGCCTTGCTAATGGGCCAGAACATTAAGTTTGAGGAAACTGAGGTCCTCGACAACACAGCATATTACCAAACACAACTATACCAAGAAGCCATTGAGGTTTATAAACACAAAAACAATTTTAATAGAAAAGAGGAAGTAGCATCCATACACAAATCATGTAGCAGCCTGCAGAGGTTTTGGTGGATGAGCAACCAATAGGAGATGAGACCATTGCTCCCACCTATATATAATTCGGGTGCTCCACCAAGGCAAAAGTCACATGCTTTTTCATCGACTGGACCATGGTCTTCAAGCCCGGAAACCATTTTCCACTGAAGATCATTCTTCTTGCATCCCAGTATTTAGAAGCCAGATCATCTTGATTTTTTAGAATTTCACATTCAGTTAGGTGATCAATGTTCATTAAGACATCTTTATCACTAAAAAGCCCTGTGGGTCATTAACCGAATGTTTAATAAATGTTCACTCAGACAACCATGGCTGTGATTAATCTGAACATTCAACAAATGATTTTCTAGGTAGATCTGGAATTAATAAAACTATAAATAGAAGTATTTATAAACAGTGGAGCTTCATCAATAAAACCTTTTTAAACCACTTCTTGAACTGTAAAAACACTTAAGCTCCACTTACATTTAAAATTAGGACATGTTTCAAGAACCGTGTGTCCTCATTGTCAGCTGATGTTTGACTAGTTCTTCAGGTGACCGCCCCCTCTCCTGGTGCTGTTCAATGAGTTGAATGACGTCATCTACTATCGGTATTTCAAAGTTCATGGCTCTTTTTTATTCTTCAAAATGTGTATATTTTCCCAAACTGTTAATTCCAAATACTTTTTTGCCGGTACCAAAAGTTTTATGTCTGGAAATATTATGATTTTTTGACCAGAAATGATGGGCTATGGCTGATTTATCTGTCTGTTTGTATTTTATGCATCTCATGTGTTCTTTCATTCTTGTTTCTAGGTTTCTTTTTGTTTTTCCAATATATATTTCGTGGCAATCCTCACATCTTACACTATAAATTCCGGATAGTTTGTTGATTGGACTTGTGCTTTTTGAGCTTATACGTTGTAAGTCACCATTAAGGTAGTTGTCTCATGTGTTTATGAGAACTTGTAAGTGGTTTACCGGGAAAAATACAAGTGTTAATACATTGTTCAAAATATATTTCATAATTCTGTGAATAATGATAAATCATTAAACTAAATAAAGCAGTAAAAATTCTATTTAAATATAAATTCTTTTTACAGCACTTCAAACCACCTGTAAATGATTTCAAGATTGGGATGAAACTGGAAGCTTTGGATCCCAGAAATTTGACTTCAACATGTATAGCATCTGTGGTGGGTATTCTTGGGCCACGATTGAGATTAAGACTTGATGGAAGTGACAACAAGAATGATTTTTGGAGGCTTGTGGACTCTAATGAGATTCATCCTATTGGATATTGTGTGAAGCATGGAGGTATGCTTCAGCCACCTTTAGGTAAGTGAATGACATAATTTTCTTTTTTCCCTTGTATTAAAGAAGCAGCTGATGGGATAAGTGGCAGGAAAAGCTTATACTTTGTTAGAATTTAATGTACCTTGCTCGTATCTTAGTTTCAATTATATGAAAAGTTTTGAGGTTCATTAGTATGTGGTTTGATCCAGAGAGAAAATAGGCAAGCTATCTATTGCGGTTTGCAAATGGCTTGATTCAACAATTCATCAACAAAACTGAAGACCTAGAATTTTCTCCCACCGACCGAATGGTATTTTTTATGTAATCTCTTTGTTCCCCAGTGTGCCAAGAGACAAACTCATGGAGTACATGCAAATATGGCTTCAGTCCCTACTTTTAGACCAAAACATCATAGAGGAATGAATGCCTTCACTTAACAAATACTTGCATTGAAGTTCTTTTTTACATTCAATAAAAAAATTTCCAAAAAAAAAAATTAGGACTATCTATGGGCAACCCATTATCTCCAATTTTGGCAGACCTCTTCATGAGCTTTTTGGAAACCCATATCACAAAAGGTATTTCCACTAATTTTCAAATATTGGTACAGATATGTGGATGACATTTGGGCAATAGTAAATGAGAAACAAGTGGATGATGCATTAAAACTACTCAATTTATAAAATCCTGCAATAAAATTTGCCATAGAATAAGAGACAAACAATGAAATCCCTTTCTTAGATTTAAAACATACCAGAAAATATACAAAACTTGAATTTGGCATACATAGGAAGGAAATACATTCCGAAAGTTTCATAAAATCAGATGGATATAACCCAAGACAACACAAGCATGCTGATATCAACAGTTTAACTTACAGGCTGGTTAATGTACCTTTAAACAAGAATGGAATGTATCAAAGAGTAAATAATATAATTCACATTGCAGAATACAATGGATTCAGTGCTGAATTGGTGAAAAAGAAATTGATAAATTCAAAAGACAACAAAGAAGCAAACAAGTAACTACTCTTTCCCCAGTCAGTAACAAAACTTCATACAGAAAATTTACATATCCCAGAGCTACACACCTTTTCCAAAAATTCTTCAAAGAGCACATTACTTTGGCCCCACAGAACAAATTCAGTGTACAACACCTTTCGGAATCACATAATACAAAGGAGATACCCACAGACAAAAAAATCAGGCGTGTACTGCATAAACTGCAAACTTTTACATTGGAAAAACTAAAAGGAACTTACACATTAGGCTTAAAGAGCAGTTTAGGAACATCAGGAACAAAGAAATAGATAAATCGGTGGTAACGTACCATTTTTGGAAGAATAATCACGATATAGAATGAGAAATCCACTTATTAAAAAGTGTCGAAGGTCCAGCTGCATTAACCATGTGGGGAAAAAATTTCATAAACAAATATGAAAGAAAATTGTTCAATTTCGATACTACCTTTGAAGAGAACCCAAACTTCAAGTTCATCAAGATACTGACAGAGATGTCCCTATCACCTCCAAGGAGTTCACCAAACCAACATCCATTAGTCGACAATAGCTGATGATGTTAGGAAGATTCTAATGAAATGCATTCTAGGTGAATACTAGCAATAAGTGGAGCATTGAGTATTAGTTTGACTCAAAATTATATTAATTTTGTGCTTCATTGTATCATAGTCCTTACACATTGGAACAGAGCACCACGTCTTCATGGTTGAATGCTACTTCCGTACCGGCATTAAAATTGGTGTGACATATAAATACAATTTAAACCGCTGCATAGGAGAAGTTTATGCAATTCTATCCAGCATTCGGACAAGTCCCTCAGAACATAATGTTGTCAAAAGTGTCCAGGTACTGTCAAATTGACATACTTTTGTTTGCAACATAAACATCTTATATTTTAATACAATTTTGAGTCGAACTAATACTCAATGCTCCATTTATTGTTAGTATTTACCTAGAACGCATTTCGTTAGGATCTTCCTAACATCATCAGCTGTTGTCGACTAATGGATGCCGGTTCAGTGAACTCCTCGGAGGTGATAGGTGTGTCTCTGTCTGTATCTTGATGAACTTGAAGTTTGGGTTTTTTTCAAAGGTAATATCGAAATTAAACAATTTACTTTCATATTTCTTTATAAAGATTTTTTCCCACGTGGTTAATGCAGCTGGACCTTGGACACTTTTTAGTAAGTGAATTTCTCGTTCTATGTCATGATTTTCCTTCCAAAAATGGTACGCTACCGCCGATTTATCTATTTCTTTGTTCCTGATGTTCCTAAAGTGCTCTTTAAGCCTAATGTTCACGTTCCTTTTTGTTTTTCCAATGTAGAATTTGTCACAGTCCTTGCAATTTATCCGGTACACTCCTGATTTTTTGCCTGTGGGCATCTCCTTTGTATTATGTGATTTCGGAAGGTGTTGTACACTAAATTTGTTCTGTGGCATGATGGCATTTTGTCATGATGGCAAGTTGGCCATGGTAGCTCGGTGTGTTGGAGCGACTGGATGGAAACCGGGAGATCCGTGGTTCAAATCCCAGCCGTGGCATTAAATTTTTCATGTTGACTCTATCAAAAACCTTAGCCTATATACGGATAGTATGAAGAAATGATTAATTTCCATCAATTAACTAAAATAATGAGAGGGAGGGTTTAGCTTGGTTAAAGACAGGAGCCATTTTAAGAGGGGTTCACCAAAGGAGTGCATTTTATGTGGAAATAAAATAAGCATAGAGCATTATGTAGTGGAATGTAAAGAACTAGAAAACTGGAAGAAATTAATACGGAATAAGAACTGTGATAATAAAGGGGTTTATGTAGTAATCATAAAAATGCTTACGCTGAAAGGAGAGAAGAGTAGGGGAGGTGGGGAAGCATGCAGATAAAATCAAAGAGAAATGGATGAAAAGGGTAAGGAAGTTAAGAGGTAGGAAAATGTAGGATAAAAGGGAATATTAGGTCAAGGTCCCATAAGGGCTAGGGTGGTAATATCAATCCTAGCCCATAAATATAAGCAGCTGACAAGTTTGTACTTAAAATAGAATTGTAAAAATTGTGATTAGAATTGTAAGAAAGTATTGTTATGTTTAAGTACAAATTAACTAACTAGCTGTATCTCTTTCAGTGCATGTTTAAGAAACATTTGCTGTTATTTATGTCAACTGAACAGATGGAATGCCACCAAAAATAATCATATACAGTTACTCCAGAAAGCATTTGTCTAATGCATCAGTTTTGTTTCAGGATGTATAGATAGTGGAAAATCATTACAATAAAGTACAACAAGGACACTGTCTTATTTATTGATTAGTGAAAAAGAGAATACAATAAAGAAACATATAGTACCTATTCACATCAACATTGTTAAACATTCAAAAGTAAAGATATGCCATATAGGATGCAAAATAAGTATTCGTCTGCATACAGAAAATGGTGTCGGTTAGTACTTAGTAGGTCCTCCATTCCTCTTTATAATCTCTTGTATTCTCCTTGGCATGGATTTCATCAAAGATTGTGTTGTTTCCACTGTAATTTTACGCCATTCCTGTAGTAGAGTGTTCTGTAGATCCTTTATATTAGATATCTGATGATTTCTAATATTTTTGTCCTGTATACTCCACAAATTCTCTATTGGATTCATGTCTGGGGATTGCGGTGGTGTCGGCATCGATCGTGGAGTATTATACAGCAACCATAGCGTTGCATCTAGAGCTTTGTGTTTTGGATCATTATCTTGTGTGAGAATATAATCCTCAGAAAGAGCCATATCATTCACACTTCTGGACAGATGTGTTTTTAGGATGTTTATATAAACCTTATGGTTCATAATTCCATCAATAAAACAAAATCCTCCACATCATTTACACTCATGCAGCCCTAGACAAGTACTGAACTGACTCTATGTTTAACTGAAGCTGTTATATTTTTCTCCTCAAGCTCAAAATTCTTTTTTCTCCATACTATTACTCGCCGTTTTAACTTAAAGAGCTCAAATTGACTCTTGTCAGTAAATACAACCTTCTTCCAGAAATCAAACCCATCATATTTGTATTCTTTTGCAAAAGCAACTTGCTTCTTTCTACAAAATTGAATCGAGAATATATTGACACATTGCTTCACTCACACTGTTTATTCACAGGACATGTTTCAAGAGCTCTCGCTCCTATCATCAGCTGATATTCGACTAGTGCAAGTTGTAGTGGTTTCTTCTTTCTCCGTATTGTCAATAGATGGCGTGATGTACTTGTCAAAGATGTCCGGTGGTGGAGTTTCAAAATTCATGACTCTATGACGATTTTTGTTAATGAAGATTTTTTCCCATACGGAAAGGTCTATGGGGTGATTAACGTATTTTATTAGAGATGTTTCCAAATTGATGTCATGTCTAGTATTCAAAAAATGAAAAGCCACTGCTGATTTTTCTGTTTCACCATTTTTAATGTTTCTCATATGTTCTTTAGTTCTGATGTTGATATTTCTTTTTGTTTTTCCTATATAAATTTTAGGGCAAGTTTCACATTTGATCTCATAGATTCCTGGTTTTTCTTTGGTAGTGATTGAATTTTTGGGAGGGCCTTTTAACAAATTTGTGATGTTAAACCTATTTTGAGGTGCAAGAGTTATGTTGTGTTTTGAGAAGATTTTTTGGAATTTGTTATAGGCTGATGGGTCTGAAATTTCAGACTACATTGAACTAACCAAATTATGCATAGAACAAAATTTCTTCCAGTTTCAAACAAAATATTATCACCAAACTTCAGGGTTAGCAATGGGCAACCCACTATCACCCTTCCTGGCCGATCTGTACATGAGTGCATTAGAAATAAGGATCAACAAAGGTTTCCCTTGGATGCTCAAACTCTGGCAACGATATGTAGATGACATCTTTGCAATAGTACCAAAAAAAACACATCAGTGATGCACTAAAACTTTTAAATATCCAAGAAAAAAGCATCAAATTCACTGTAGAAATAGAAAAAGAAGAGCATTTACCATTTTTGGATCTAAAAATAATGAGGAATAAAAACAGACTAAACTTTGGCATTTACAGAAAACCAACACAGACAGACAACTACATAAAAGCTAATGGCTACAACCCAAGATCCCACAAACAGGCAATCTTCAATAGTTTAGCACACAGACTGGTAAACATCCCTCTCACAGCATAAGAATACAAAACAGAATACAACAAAATAATTGAAATAGCACAAAAAAACAACTTTCCCAAATCATTAGTGGACAAAAAAGTGAGCTTAGCAAAAAAGAAGAAGCTACTAAAGGAAACCACAACTCTCTCATCTACAGAAACTAATATGATTTTCAAAAATTCACTTACCATCCATGGGCCTATGATAAATTCAAAAAAGTCTTCAAAAAACAAAATATTCAACTAACACCAGTCAACCATTTCTCCTTAAAAAACCTAATTTGCTCAAACATCAAAGATGCTATTCCATCAAACAAAAAATCTGGTATATATCAAATTGAATGCAATGACTGTAGTCAAATTTATATTGGAAAAACAAAAAGAAATTTAGAAACAAGAGCAAAGGAACACTTTAGAAACATAAAATATAAACAATTAGAAAAATCAGCAGTTGCCACACATTTTTGGGAAAAAAACCACAACATAAATCCAGAACCAAAACTACTGAAACATACATCAGGAAAACAAGAACTATCCACATGGGAACAAATCTTCATTTCAAAAAATAGGAACAAAGTATTCAATTTCGACATCCCCCAGAAGGATTTGTTCAGCAAGTTCCTTGAGCCGCCACCAGAGGAGACCTGTGACAAGGTATCGTCAGCTACACCAACGAGAATCAGTCGAGAGCCGGCCGATGATAGAGGCAAAGCCTCTGAAACTAGTTCCGGAAAAATTTCAAAGTAAGTGTTGTCTAGTGTCTTTAATCGACTCTCTTTAAAGTTAATTCATCAGGAATGTTGAACCTAGGATCTGCTAATGGAATTCTAGAGGGAATATTCCAGTTGCACAAATTGATATGTGTGGAAGGTGGTTTTCCTGTTATACGAGGAAGTACTAGACATTCAATTTTAGTCTAAAAATCATGCACCATAGATTTCAGATTGACCTGAACATGGTGAGTGGCCATAGAAATGGTGCCATTTATACCATTGATAGGCGTATCAGCTGACACCTTGCTAAGCTGTCAGCGCTTCGCAAGATCTGCAGTTATGAAATTGGATTGACTGGCAGAGTCGAGGAGTGCTCTACATTGTATGAGATTGCCATATCTGTCTTCCACTTGCACTAGTGCGGTTGCAAGCAAAACCTGCTGTGTGGATTTTGATTTAAAAGAACAGTAGCTAGATGGCGTGTCAATTGTTCTAGTAGAATCATTTACAGGACTAGATGAAGTTGCACATGAAGCATTTTCTCTGTTACTATCATGAAGCAACTTGCTGTGAGTGGATGAGCCACAATTGCAGTATGAGGCACGATTACATTTACTTGATGTGTGATTAGGAGCAAAGCAATTGGCACAAAGGCGCTTGGATTTAATGAAAGTCCAACGCTTATGCACATTAAGGTTTTTGAAGTTAGCATGTGATTGCACTGACAAAATGGACATACACAATCCTTCGTGGATAAGTGTGTTTACTGGCTCTGCTGTTTGGCTTAGCTTACCGTCTTGTTACATGCAGTGTTAGCAAGCAATTCAAAAGAGTGTGCTCTTGCTTCTAAAAATTGCATAAGATCCTTCAAAGAAGGGAAGTTTTGAGAATCTATTTTGCTATCCCATTCTCTGCGTGTGGTGCCAGACAAATGTTCTAGGAGAAGTTGCATTAAAATGATTTCATGCAAAGGCACTTCAAGTTATAATGCTTCAATGGCATTCAAGTTATTTTGAAAATGGTTGAGCAAGGTACGTAGTTCATTTACTGTTTCCTTATGCATTACTGGTAGTGCTAATAAATTTTTTATATGAGCTGTAGCTATTAATCTTGTATTGTTATAGCATGAGCATATCAGTTCCCATGCTACATCAAAATTTTCACTAGTGAAAGTATGTTCTGTATTAGTGAATGAGCTTGTCCCTTGAGAGAGGAAAGTAAGTAATGATATTTCTGAATAGCATCTAAAGCTTGGTTGTTTACCACTAAGCTTGTAAATGTGTCATAGATATTTTTGAAATAAGTGACATCACCCTTAAATTTAGGTAATTGTATCACAGGCAGTTTGATAGCTTTAGCTGCTTGTGACGATAGCGACTGCACTGTGTGTTGCGAATGTCGAGAACCATTTTCTTGGTGTTCATGATCCTGTATTAATTCAGCTAACCTAGCCTTCAATTCGATGTAACTGTTTCTTGTTTCCTCCTCGTGTTCTGCATGCATATCTAATTCAGTTTCCGCTTCCACAAGAGATTCAATTTGGGTCTGAATAGCTTCATATTTGTCCCAAATTTCACTTAAGTTATCGAAATTAGCTCTCAATATGAAAATGTTGACCTGTTCTGGTAATTCATCAAGAAATTTTCGAACAAAGGTAAATTTTCTTTGATTATACCCCTTCTTTTGACAAGAGCTTTCAAATCCTGCTCGATATTGAATGGTTATGAGACTTGCTTAAAGGAAAGAAAGAAAGAAAAGGAATGTTCTGACCTGAAATGTGTTGCGATGCAGGCTCTTGCATTGTTGCGAATGAAATGCTGATCATCTGCTGCGTAGATCCCGATGCCTGGCGTCCTGGGGCCCACTGAGGTACATCCATGCAGAAGAAACTGTTGCGTTGCACAATAAATATCCGCCCGTGAAGGACCAATGTTCGTGTCGTGCTTAATTTAATGTGGAGGACCACCTTGATTTTAGCAGAAATCAAGGAAACTGATTTTGTGGACTGTACTCGATAGAGCTCTATTCATATCACTAGATAAATTTATTGCACATGCTACATTTCATATGTGAACAATCATGAAGAAGACAACAATACATTTAATATTTGATATAAACTAAAACCACTTTTTTTCATTGCAACAACCGCTGCACGCAGCCACACAACGAAGCACATCACAGGTCTCAACATGTCTGTAACTAAAACAGAAGAAGAAGACTATTTTCTTGCGCGCTGGCGAGTCACATGACCAGCTGGCCGCATAACCGGCGCGAAGTGAAATATTCATGCGCCCGCCGGAACAAATGACGATAATGGCGCAAACAGCAGGAAATCACTTTTGCCACAATTTGTCTATTACATATTGTACATATCAGTGATGATAGCCTTTGATTTAATTAATAGCAAACTGGCGTACACTCTTGCTCTGGATACCAGGCGAGGCACACATATATTAAAGTGCTCCGTGCTTTAAGCTTTTTAAATGCGTTGCATTTGTTTTAGTAAGGACTTTTCCAAACCTAGTGTTTCTAACAGTGATCTTTTATGCATAAGAAGTGTTGTGAGAAGTTTGGAGATTAATATATAAAACTGGAAGTACTTTTAAATTGCCTTAGAAGGATAATTTAAATAACATCCACAATGGTAAAATAGCAGGTTGGCATGTGGTTTAGAGAGGTAGTGAGAGAGAGTTGGGGGAATTGCCCTCCAGTGCATACATTAACAAAATACAAATTTATCTGCTAAATATATGCGGCATTATTTAGCATATGCTGTGTATATATTACAAATTTTATTCTCTGATGTGTTATTTAAATATATAGAAATGGAATATAATAGATACTGGTTTAATTTAACAACCCAAGGGGGTTTTTCCACTCGCATCAATATGGCAGAAGGTAGTCCATTTGTACCAATAAAAACCATACCTCAATCCCGGAGAAAGGTTTAAAACAAAGAATAATGGAGTCAAATTTTAATAAGGAAGAATGTTATGATGAATTTGATCAGGCCATGCTAGATCTGCATAATTATATTGGTAAAGAGAAAATGAAAGTGGAAGTTGAAAAAGTATGTTTTGGGTATTAAGATAGAATAGGTAAAGCTTATATCAATCTCAAAATTGAATTTGAAAAAGTCAAGGTGAAAACTAGCGTAGCTAAAGAGTTATATTCAAAAATTAAACTCTGCACCAACTTTGTCCTATGCACAAATGGTACAAATGCCAACCATACCGGTTTTTGGAGGAAACCAATCCAATCAAATAAATACTCCCAAACCCAACCCAACACCTAAACACACCGTGTTTTATATAATCATAACCAACATGGACCCTAAGGAAATTAAAAAACTAGTGGTAAATAATTTAAAACCGGCACAAGAAAAGATTAAAATAAGATAAATGAGAACCATGGGCAAAAATCTTATAGTAGAGACAGAATCCACAGAAGATATACAAATAATTATAAAATCAAAAATCTATAGGCAAAAGATCTAGTGATTGAACTCCCCAGAAAAAGGAACGTCCTAATGATATTTTATGATGTCTCAAGCACTACTAAGAAGAGGAGCTCAAGGATAACATTTTTGTGCAAAATTTGAGGGTAAAATAACCAAGGAAGAATTTGATAATGGATTCATACTAAAACTCAAGGCAGGACCCAGAAATAGAGCACATGTACATCATGTTGCAAAGGTAATTCCACATATCAGAAATATCTTATAAGAAACAGGAAGAGTATATTTAGGCTTTCAGTCCTGTATAGTAAAAGGTTATATTTCTGTAGCCGGCTGTCTAAAATGCTATGACTTTGGTCATATTACAAAATACTGTAAAGAAGAGAATTCTCGGTGTGGTCATTGCGGGGAAAATACTTGTATCAGAAAAGACTGTCAAAAGAAAGAGCAAGGATCAATTTGCAGTCCATGCACCAAAAGAAATAAAACATGTGAGGAGAAACAAAATTGTCCAATCTATAGACTTTTCTGGGAAACAATAGTTTCCAGAATAAATTATGGATAAATCTATAATGTGTTCAGGCTATCATAAACAAAAAAGATCGAAACGGAATACCCCCAGTCGCATAAGACATAACTTAATCCATGTTATAAATCATAAATTAAAATTAAGTCAAGGTAAATACTTCAGCCATCAACATGTTGAACCTAATGTAATAATAAAGAATAAACAATCATAAGAAGAAAATAAAAAGTGTGAATTTTGCCAGGAATATATTGATAAATCGCATGCAATATTCATACAAAATAAACTGAAAGAAAAATTAACTTCTAGTGAAATTGTTATAAATAGTAATAGAAAGATCAAAATTAAAGTAAATTATGACGATATAATAAAATCTCCAGTTACCTGTATGAGAGATGGGGAAGATATGGGGAATAAACATTTTTTATTAAATCTATGGAAACATAGAATGATAAATGTTGAACAAGCCAAAGAAGATAAAGAAATATTGGTAATATTGAGTCGAGCGCCAGCTGATGATAGAGGCAAAGCCTCAGAAACATGTTCCGGAAAAGTTTAAAAGTAAGTGTTGTTTAGTGTCATTAATCGACTCTCTTTAAAAGTTAATTTATTATAACAATACTGTTTTCAACACTTCCAAGAAAGGAACTGTACAATAACCTTGACCAAACTCTCCAGCTGAACCTCTTGTAAGAAAGAAATACTTTAATGGCAGCTTTGAGACATATAATTAGGAAATTACATCAAAATGGTGATACAATAGTTTTTCCCGTGCCAGATGCAGTAGGCCGCATGGAATTGAAAATCTTAAATATACCAACTGACCCACAAGAACTACTGGGACTTGTTGAAAAGGTATATAATAGAAAAAATGGAAGTTTAGATTTAGAAAAAGCCTACAAGCACTTTGTATAGTGTTATGGTAGATTAACATTTGATAGAATGCAAAAAGGAACATCTGAAAAGACATCTTCCTAATTTGAAACTCTGAAGGATAAGTGAAGTAAGTTTTAACAAGTGACTAAAATATTACAAATAGAAGCATTATTAACAGTGAAGTTTTCTTCATGTTGAAGTTTTGTTGAGTCACACTTGTTTACACTCACCTTCACTTATTATTTTCAAAAAATGCAGGAACGTTTTCCAGGACATTCGCCCTCTTCCTCAGCAGTATAGTGACTGTACTGCTGAGGAAGAGGGCGAATGTCCTGGAAAACGTTCCTGCATTTTTTAAAAATAATAAGTGAAGGTGAGTGTAAACAAGTGTGACTCAACAAAACTTCAACATAAAATGACTAAAATTTATTCAATTTTAAGTTTTTAGTTATGATTCTACCGTACAATCTTTTCTTATGCATGGTGTTCATGTGCGTGCCTGTATGTGATTAGCATTGATCGACCTTATAAATGGTTAAAAGCTTTTTATACACTAATATAAATTTCGAATGTATTATCTGAGAGAGTATTTATTCTTATTTTCAGATGGAGAAGTGCCCATTTAATTCAAACACTGCTCACTATGATGAGATGCTGTATTATGCAGTGTATGGTAAACCTGGAATCATGATCGATGATGACCCATTACTGATCACCTGTTTAAACCGGAGTTGTCCAGCAGACCCGAAAATTCTTGTGGCATAAATGGAAACAGATGATGCAGTTCCGTAAGATTTTCTACCTCAAATTATGTCAGCAAAACCACCACATCCACCTTGGGAATTGGTGAAAGCGTAGACAAATGCAGCATTTACTGTGGCAAGCTTGGCCTGTAGTTTGACAACAGAGAACAGCCTAAAGCAGCAGACTGCGCCAATCCTCATCAGAGGATGTTTTCTCCCCTTTTATTTCTCATTACTATTCCATATGGTCCCAAGAGTGTTTCCTCAGAGAAACTTTCTTTTTTCCGACGCTAGAATATTTTCTAAGTACAAAGGTGCACGTATATGCATGAGCAAGCCGACAAGCAGCCCGTTGTCATGTTGCAGCCAACATGAGAAAGATATGTAAAACTTGTAGCAAACCTGTGCAAAACTGACCCAGACATAGGTGACACTCCATGTGCAAAGAAACACGGTTTGAGCATGCTAAGTTATCGCCCAGTCAAATTTTGTTACTCATGCACTGCTTTGCACATAAACAATCCTACGACACGACGAAAATGGAGTGCTCCATAGGAAATACCTGTATGAGTTCGCAGACTGTATAGGACTGGTTCGGCGACTGCCTCGAAGTGTGCATGATGTCAAACGACTCCAAGTATACTGCAAGGGGGAAAATTGGCAGTCCCAGCCACGTCGTTCAAATCAACGAATGCAAAATAGGACGATGCAAGTTTCATCGTGGGTGCGTTGTAGAGGGCAACTGAATCTTGGGAATGATTGACGTGGAAACGAATGAGGTGCAGATGACAATATGCCCCAACAACATATGGGATGCGAATACACTCTACAGTCTAATTGCAGCGCCCAAGATAAAACTTGTGTCGTCCTATTTTGCATTCGTCGATTTGAACGAGGTGACCAGGACCGCCAATTTTCCCCCTTGCAGTATACTTTGTGTCATTTGACATCATACCCAGTTTGTGGCAGTAGCCGAACCAGTCCGAACAAGTCCGTGAACTTGTACATGTATTTCCTAGAGAGCACTCCATTATCGTCATGTCGTAGGATTGTTTCTGTTAGTCTGCTAGATAATGTAATTTAGGGACAAGTAAGACTGTTGGCAGCATTGCATTCAGTGGAGAAACAAGCATAATTTGGCTGCATTGAATTTTTCAATATGGCTACATTAACCAGTAAGAAAATAAACAAACAATTAGTAACGTTAAAAGAATGCCCTCCAACATGACATTGCACTAAAAAGTAAAGAAATTATATTCAAAATCATGGTTGTATGTAAAAACATCAAAAGTGCGAAGGAATTAGAAAAAATAGTTGCGTTGCATATTAGAAAGAAGAGCCGTTTGCTCATCTCCTTTTCCAACTCCTACCTTGCCATTAAAATCACCCATGATATACAGTGTTTGTCCCTAGGTGTGTTATACATACTCTTTCTAAATTTCTTTAATTATATTTATGAAGACTGCGGTTATTTTGTGTTTTTTTTTTATATGTTTAATGAACAACTGTAAAGTTTTCACACAACAACTATGAAGACAGAGAGAGAAATTTGTGAATAGCTATTTAAGATACCAAATCTGGAGTAGCATAGAGCAATAAAAGCAATAAATGTGGTGCTAGTTGGTTAGTCTTGTAAGTGAAATAAATTCACTTTTGTTTAAAATCTGGACTTCTATTTTTTGTTCCATATTTATAATCACATATTTATTTGATATTACATAAAAATTTGGAATCTCCTGATTACATATAAATTAGCAGTATATCTACATCATGTAGAGCAAGCAGATCTAAGAGTATTAGGAATGTTAGGATGGAATAGGAGCATAATGAGGAAATGATCTATATATCGAGATTCAACTAAAATTTAATAAGAAATGATCTGTTTAAAAAAATAAGTTTTGTGAAAATAAAGCTTCAGTTATATTTGGAAGGCTTGAATAAAATTATTACATTATATATTGCATACAATCACTGTTAAAAGGAAATATATTTAACAAAAAGAATCACCACCAACTTTTGGAATGATAAATCACATTAAGTGTCTGTCCATACACACTCTTTTTTATGAAAAATATACATTTGTGAGTTTTACTATATGACTAGTGAATTTCAAGAGACATTCGACCTCTCCTCGCACGGGGACAGCTTGTTTCATCAGTCTTGTCTCCACAATCATCCGTTCCTTCACACACCATAGACTTGCTGATGCACCGACCATTCCTGAAACATTTACAGTTCTGATATCTAAGTTTAAATGTGAGGGCTATTGTGTAACTTTATGGTTTATGAAAAGATAGAGTCAGACTGAAAAATTCAGTGCCATAGCCACTAATTTGAAGCACGGATCTTCTGGTCTCCATCCAGCCACTCTTAACTACTGAGCTACTATGGCCAGCGTGCCACCATGACATTAAATTCTCCAACTGACTTGTGTTTTTCCCGGTAAACCACTAGGAGTACTCATAAACACATGAGACAACTACCTTAATGGCGACTTACTATGCTTTAAGTACTTTAAGGCCCGGTCTTTATAGTTCGGACCACTATTAGGTCAATTAATGGAAATTAATTATTATTTCGCACTGGCCATGTGTAGGATGTCATGCTGACACATTGGCCATAGTAGCTCAATGGTTATCAGTGGCTGGATGGAGACCAGAAGATCCGTGGTTCAAATTCGAGCTATAGCATAGAATTTTTCAGTCTGACTCTACCCTTTCATAGTGTGTCCTACACACGACTAGAGTGAAAGAACAATTAATTTCCATTAATTGTACCTAATAGTGGTCCAAACTATACAGCCCGGGCCTTAAAGTACTTATAGCATAGTAATTTGCCATTAAGGTAATTGTCCCATGTGTTTATGAGAACTCGTGGTGGTTTACGTTAAAACACGAGTCAGTTGGAGAATTTAATGTCACATTGGCACATTAGCCATAGTAGCTCAATGGGTAAGAGCAGCTGGATGGAGACAGGAAGAGCCGTGGTTCAAATCCTGGCTATGGCATTGAATTTTTCAGTCTGACTCTACCCTTTTGTGATGCATTCTACACATGGCTACTGTGAAAGAACAATTAATTTTCATTTCTGGCTTACTCTTAAAATAAGGAGCACTAAAGATGTACCCATTTTCAGCTAATAGTACTAACAGCTTGGGGCTTTCTATAGTTAATCACAATTTTCTCCCTCTGAATATGATGTGCAAAATTATTGAATACCAAATATCATATAACAGCTGATTAATGGCTTTAATAGATGTTTCAACCGTTAACTAGCTGTTATAGAATAGCTGTCTTTGTGTTGATACTTCTACGAGGGCTGTTGAACTAAAACAGAGACTGATTTTTTTTCTGTAGGTTCCGTGATAGTTTCCTATCTGTAACATAAATATTTGAAAAGAGCGAGTTTTTATGCATAATCCTCAGGCGGCAGCATTCTAATATCGGTAGGTTGGTAGTAATGCTCTATTTTGTAGAGAGTATGTGCATTTTGCATATCAGATAATGGAGGTGACATGCATCTTTGCTAATGTAGGGAAGGTGTTTTTGAAATCCATTATCACTGGTGATTAGTTTAGGCTGTATCTTTATGATACTGAAAGAAAACAAGCCAGCATAGCATGGATATTGCCAGGTTCTCCAATTCCAAAAAAAGACAACAACATTGCAAAGAAATGACCAGAATTTTCTCAGACTGTGTAGCGACTTCATCATGACAATGCATAGCCTCATGTCGCAAATGTAGTCATGCAGCTTGTGGTTTATTCAATAATACCTGTGCACCATAAGCAGCTCTGATCTTCAACCCTGTGATTTTGTTTACTCCCATCACTAAAATCAAAGTTCAAGGACATTCAATTTGAAAACTCTGAAGCAGTGCTCAAGAAAAGTGAGGCGATTCTCAAGGATAGGACAGAGAATGGTCTATAGCATATGTTCAAGGACTACTTTGAAAAAGGTCATGTAAATATTGAAATGGAGTAATAAACATCTGTGAAAAAAAATCAGCCTCAATCTTTGTTGATCAGCCCTCGTAAAAACATTTATTCATCACAATATATATATGTATGTATTATGCTCAAGTTGTTCTCGGAAAGCAATCCAGGTGAAGCCTGTAACACAGCAGGCGTCAAATAAGCCTACCGCTACAGCCTGCATCCTGTTTACCAGCAGCCTATGCGGCAGAATCAGCAGAATTCTTGCCAAGTACAACATCAGGACCATCCACAAGGCACCTCCAATGATTAAACATCTGTTGAGACCAGTGAAAGACAAACTGGACTTCCAAGTTCCGGGAGTGTACCACATAAACGACAAACCAGAAGGGCCATCACTACCAGAATAAACGAACATGAACGGGGCATTCGTTTAATGCAGCCTTAGAAGTCTGAGCAGGCAGAGCATTGTTTTGATAATGACCATAGAGCCAACTTTCGAGAGACGCCCATCTTGGCAATATGCAAGTTAGTGAGAGTGAAGAATTAAGGAGGCTTTGGCATTTTCTCCGAGAGGAGCACGCTTAATCGTGATGCTGAAATTCAGCTCAGCTCCTCTTGGAAGCCGGCCTTATAAATGGAAATCTGTCAACTTATGAAGCACAGATCAATACAGCTTATTAATCAAGTTAAGCAGCTACATTTCCTTGACACAATTAATTTTTTATACTCACGCCATCTACTGACCTGGCATTTAATTGACTGAAAACAGTCGTTTGTTCAGTAATGCAAATTTTGTAAGTGTTTTGTCTTCGTTTATATTTGTGTTATGATATGTTATAATGTGTTTTAGAGGTAATAATTACAGCAAACAGTTCTAACATAAATCACCTAGAAGTATGCCAAAATCACGCCCTGCAACTAATAACCGGTGCAGCAAAATCAACTCCAATCACGGCAATGCACGCCTTTACTCTGAACTATCCAATACATCTAACTTTAGAGGAGCAGGCACTAATACAACATGAAAAAATGTTGCGGTTAAAAACAACAAAATGGGAGAAAAGATTACTACTACCTATCAAGATGAAAACACTAACAAGTTTCCTACACAAAGTTATGGAATTAAAAACAGATCTAAATCTTCCTAATTCTAAAGAAAACATTTTAATCAAAGAAAACACACTGACTTTTGAACCAATTAATATTCAATTAGATTTAGAACAAATAGTTACAAAATCTGAAACTTCCAAATCAGTACTATAAGCCTAGCATTAGAAACTGTGAACAATAGATACCCACCTCAAGAAATCTACACAGATGGATCTAACTTGGACAACAACTCAGGAGCAGGAATTAAGTGTGCACTGTTCTCTTTCTATCAACCAGCAGGATACCACACAACAAATTTTGATGCAGAACTTACGGCTATTCATATTTTACTCCAACACCTTCTATATGGAATAGATAAATTCAAAAATGCTGTATACTTTCTGATTCTAAAGCAATAAGTTTGTATAAAATGAGGTCAATCCAAATTAAAGAATGTCACAAAATGATCCAACAACTTCAAAAACTACAGAAAAGAATTATATTATAGTGGATACCTGCATATTGTGGAATTGCTGGAAATGAATCAGCTGATTTTCTTGCCAAAAGAGGTGCAAATTTAATGCAGAACAAAAGTAAAAGCTTATCCTTTACATCCATAAGAGGATTAATCAAAAGCAAATATAAAAACAAACAAAACCCATCAATATCTAACAAAGTCAAAGATAAAAAATGGAACATTTTAATTAAAAATCCAGAAATTATTCCAGAAATCCCACGTAAAGCTGCAGTATGAGTCGAATGAGGAATTTAATGTCAGGACGGCACGTTGGCCATGGCAGCTCAAAGGTTAAGAGCAACTGGACGGAAACCAGGAGATCTGTGGTTCAAATCCCAGCCATGGCATTGAAGTTTTCATGTCAACTCTATCCATCAAAAATCTTAGCCTATAAACGGCTAGCGTGGAGAAATGATTAATTTCCATCAATTAACTAAGATAATAAGAGTTAAATGATGAAGCATGAGACTCAAGTACTTACGATAGTAAGTCGCCACAAACGGTGTATCTCGGATGCGAGAGCCCCTAGTGGTCTACCAGGGAAATATACGAGTCGAATGGGGAATTTAATGTCAGCAGGGCATGTTGGCCATGGCAGCTCAAAGGTTAAGAGCGACTGGATGGAAACCAGGAGATCCGTGATTCAAATCCCGGACATGGCATTGAATTTTTCATGTCTACTCTATCCATCAAAAACCTTAGCCTATACACGGGTAGTATGAAGAAATGATTAATTTCTATCAATTAACTAAAACAATATTTGTGTTATATCCAGTGATCCATTTGTGATTATAACATTTAATAAATATCCTGATGATGGGAGAAATGCACACTCCTGAAACCTCGATTTCTAATCGTCTTTTCACCTGCCTTGCTTCCCAAGAACAACTTGAGCATATTCAGTGACAGCAAAGCTTCAGGTCTTATTTTAAAATATACGTTAATTAGGCCTCAAAAGTATTTTTGGTGTGTGTGAACCATAGAGCTCCAAAACACAATGTTGAATACTAAATTTGCTTGAAATAGAAATTTCAATGTTATTCCAAAAACACTGTCATCAACTTCCAGAATTTTTTATACAAATCTTACTTATTAAGTTCAATATCTTTATAGACTGCAACATGAAGATTTTCAAGAAAATTCCTGCATCCCGGAACACAGTTTATGTGTATAACATTACAATCTTTTATTGCTTTAGTTGTATCAGATCCACATAAATAAACTGACATTGTTGATTGTAGCCGATCACATAGTTAGGTTACATAACAATATGCAAAGATGGCAATGCAGACATCACACTTTAGTTTTTCTGTATTCTTGGACTGGCTGAAATAAATCAGTGAAGCGCGTACAGTGAACTTTTCATTGTGAATTTAACTTTGGCCAGCAAGAATGTGTCCCCTCTAGTGTAAGCATTATGAAATGGGACGAATAGATACAAGAAAATGGTATTTTGATAGTCAACATGAAAAATTCAATGTCATGGCTGGGATTTGAACCACGGATATCCTGGTTTCCATCAGGTCGCTGTAACCCATTGAGCTACCATGGCCAACTTGCCGTCATTACATTAAATTCTCCATTTGACTCGTATACTTCTGCGGTAGACCACTAGGGGCTCTTGCATTTGAGATACACTATTTGTGGCGACTTACTATTGTAAGTACTTGAGTCCCAGGCTTCATCATTTAACTCTTATTATTTTAGGTAATTGCTGAAAATTAATCACTTCTTCATACTAGCCGTATATAGGCTAAAGTTTTGGACAGCAAGTTGGCCATGGTAGCTCAATGGGTTAGAGCGACTGGATGGAAACCAGGAGATCCATGGTTCAAATCCCGGCCATGGCATTGAATTTGTCATGTTGATTCCAGGGCCACCAACACTCACAGTTATAGCTCTAAAACTAGAATGTACATTAAAATCCATTAAGTAGTTTATCATTGCTTTATATTTTAGTTTTAGAACTAACCTAATGGTTATTAAATTGCAGGGAAGATTACTTGTGAAGCAGCTATAAGTTCATGTTGGCACGATACTTCATTCCTGCAAACTTCACAGCAATCCCCCATAACAAGTATTCCTTTGTGTAACATTATTCAATTGTATGTGTGTGAAACGTAAATGTTATAAATTCACTTCATTCATTGTGTGAGTAATTTAATATTACAAAAGCTTTAACCAATAAATAATGAACTCTGTTAATGAACTTCTGAAAACTCTCTTTTCAAGGCAAGCATTGGAAGAAAAGATTAGTATAAAAATGTCAGGGTGACTACACCCAATCTAATAATTGAGCAAAAAGCAAAAAGAAGTAGAAATCCTGTTTATACCAGGAAATTCAACTCCAATATATAACGAGTGGTGAAATTAGAACTGCGCTGTTGTGCTTCCCTTGCCTCCTGTTTGAAAGTACAGATTCATGGTCTACGACGGATGTTAACGATGTTGGTGACATTAATGAGTACATAAAAAGCATTCAAATAGCAAGAAGCACGTGGAAAACTCATTTGAAGTCTCAATACTTGCAGCTGTAAATAATGCCACACAACTAGGTAGAGCATATCAAGAAGTAACAACAAAATACAATGAGCCAGTGGATAAAAATATGTTATGTCAAGGATCATAGATTGCATCAAAATTTGTGGAGCATTTGAGCTCTCTTTGCGTAAACACGAGACCAAAACAGCAGATAATTAAAACATGTTTGAAGGTCTTTGAAATCTCATTGGTAGTCTGGATAGTGCGGTAAAAGAACATATTGAAAGAAAAATATTCAAAGGGTTTTATCAGATCATTCTAAATGAATTACTCGACTGCACATTGGAAGTGTGGCACCAAAAAATGAAAAAGAATTGATAAGCTAAAACTACTGACACCTCTGAAAAATTAAGCTGAATTTAGTTTATAGATATGAAAGAAACGTTTTATACATGAACGGTGCACAGAAGTATGTGATCGAAAAATATCAGAAGTACATAGCCGCTTTGAGACTACGAAACATCTGGATGCAAAACTATTGAATTCCAAAAATTGAATTATTTTCTCAAGTGTTTTCTGAAACAGAACTGAGAATTGTCAGTGATTGTTATAAAGAACTTGACCAAAGCAAACTTCAAAATGAATCCAGCATTTTGTGTTAACATTTGAAATTCAGAAAGATAGAAGGTGCCCTTCCGCTATTGTTCCGCTATGATTCAGTATTGGCTCACCTCTCTGGCTATGCTATCTATAGAGATGAAGCTTATCACAGGTATGCAGGACATGAACAGCTGAATGATCAACAAATTCTGCATGAAGAAATATCGGCACGTGGGCTTCATTTTTCGATTCTAGGTGAGTTGTATGCACCTTTTCTCGTAGCACACTATTATTTTTCAGCACGAGCCGCCACTGCTTACACGTATCAATAGCTCGTAACCCAATTGAGTACTATAACATTCAGAGGCCTCTTCATACTGGGAGTAAGAAATCCACCACTACAGCAACCCTCATACTTGAGAGAAAACACTTTACCAAAAGGATACCACCAATAAGACCATTTCAAAAATGTCTAGTGTGTTGCGAAAAAGAATTTTGCAAAGCAACCAGTATTTTTGCCATGAATCTGAAGATGTGCCCTGTGTTTTTATCCAGGTTTTGAGGTGTACCATTCAAAATGAAACCTTTAAGGGTAAGTTTTCATCACTTATAGAATTAATTTAAATTGATTGTAAAATAGAACAATTAAAATAATTGGCATTAATTAAGCATTAAATGCATGTATGTGCAGGATGTCTATACATGTCCGTATCGGCATGGTGCATTTTAACTTGGACGTCATATGATGTCCATGTTAGTGAAAGGGTTGTGATTGCAAGGTAGCGATTGCAGATGTGACTAATATAAGCAAGTTGAGACAGGCAATGCATGGTTTGCGGCTAAACATAACACAGTTATAATTGTGTTAAATCTAAATTGAATCAGATGCTGGTAAGTTGGTGTTTAAACAAGGTGGGTGAAATTATTGGATTTGTAGGTCTTTAAAACTGCTTGTCGCATATAGAAACATTGGTACTTAGTAATTTGTTATTGGTGTTCTAAGATTTAATGTCTCAAAAGTCTCTTAACCCATAACTGGTGATGTTGGGTGTCAGATACCCAACTAAAACTTTGATACGCCACTGCTACCAGAGGGTTGTTATTACGTCTTTGTCTGTTCCTATAGCTTCAAGTCAGTTCGTTCCGAGATGGTTGGAAGTGCAGTGGTCAACAGAACAGTGAGTTGTTTGATCTTATTCAGGACTGTTATAAATTTTGGGTATTCCTAACCCAACCTCACCGGTTGCAAAACTTTTTTGTGATATTCTCATTTTCCGCTTTACAGGTAGTATGGCATCTAGCTGGTTATCTGTATAACCTAGTAGCCCCGGATGCAGTTGTCATCAAAGCGGTGAGCTTTTTTACGTTATCCGTTATTGTTGGAAATTCTGCATATCCGTTTTCATACCAGTTGCCTATTTTCCAATATTCTCATTTCCCATTGAAAATCCACAGATTTTAATGGGCTAAATGTACTACTTGTATCCTCAATGCACCACACCCAGTCAACCGATCCAGAAACCCAGAAACGAGAGATAATTGCTTTTTACAACAGTACAAAAGCTGGGGTCTACACATTAGATGAGAAGTGCACAGATTACTCAACAAATCGACGCACAAGGCAATGGCCATTAGCCATATTTTTCACTCATGAATATTAGCCTGGTGAATGCTTATGATATCTACTATGGATTTCCTAGAAATCCTGAGCTAACCAGGTTGGAAAACACCCGACGGCTTGCCAAAGAGCTTGTAAAGCCTCATCTCAAGTGCCGACTTCTGAACACACGGTTACCACGTGAGTTGCAGCTAAACATCAGTAGAATACTCCAGATGGCAATTCCATATGAAGTCAGAGAAGACTTAAGCAACCAAGTAAGGTGCAAGAAATGCCCACCAGGCATTGACAGAAAAACAAAAAAACATCTGCAACAGCTGCAAGATACCAATTTGTGGAGTCTGCACAATTCATGTATGCCGTGATTGTGTAGAGCAGTGGCTTACCAATTTGTATGTGTGCAATATTTAGTCAAATCAAAATGTGTTTTTCTAAACTTTCATTGTTCCTCTACAATGTGATGTTAGAATTTGGTTTACTTGTTTATATAAAATTAGCCAACATACAGACACAGCCAGGAGGTACATAGTGTTGACAATGGTTCCACTAAGGTTAAATTCCTTGTTACCTCTCCCCTTGCACTATGCACCTTGGCTACATACCTTGCTCATCGTGTTATTGCACTCTGATATGAACGAATAAGAGCACATCCAGGACAGGTGTAGAACATGAATGGTGAAATGGTTATGCCAACATTATATAAAGTAACACACCAAAAGATACCAACAGCATCAGAACATTTCCATGCACCGGATTGTACCAGTAAAATTACTGCAAGAACGGCATGTAAGGCAACACGGGTGTATAAAGCTTTATTAACATAGAGAATAAGAATAAATGAGCAAATGGAATGTACCAGTCATACTGCATACCATCTCTGAGAGCAAGAATTGAATGAAGAACCCATCTTGAGAAATTCCATATAACGAACCAATACATCACACAGAAAATGAAGATAGTCACAGTGAAGCAACAAATATTAAACAAATAAAAATATTTGTAAAAGAATCTTCACTTAACTTAAGAAGTTGATGTTAATACTTGCTTCTTCTTTACAATATCGATTTCAAAAGCATCTTGCTTCCATCAACAGTTAATACCCAACACTATCAACTGGTTAACTCTATTAACTGATTAAGACAGCTTTCTTTAGAGTAAAAATTCATTTGAAGTGCACAAAAGGTATATGATACTGAGGACACAAAAGGTAGTGAACCAATGTAAAATAAGAAGCAAGTTGAAGCAACAAATAGAAAATATTGAGATGGACATAGGAAATGCAGGAAAATTCAGTACGCAAGCAGAAAATTAACTAAATCAAGATAGCAACGTAACAAACTTCTTACAGCACATTTTAACACAACTTCAGGCATTAGATAAAAAACTAGAAAGTTGAAAAGGAGAAATAAGTCAACAATTTCCAAAGCAAAGAAGGGGAAAGAAATCAGAAACTAAGAAAGGCACAATGAGAAAATAGTCAAATAAGGAAGTGAGAAAGGAAAAGTAAATCAACAATTTGACAAGCAAAGACCCCATATACAAACGTGAGCTAGAATCAAACCAAAGACCTAGCTGAGAAATCTCATGCAGCTAAACTAACACACTTGCCAATAATATAACCATTGGTTGGTTGAGTGTAATGTGCCTTGAATTTGTCAATAAATGTGATATCTTAGAATAATGAAGGACTTACCCACATTTCCACTCATGGTTCTTGCACTCTCCTCCACAACCAAATGGTTCATCTGACTTGTCCAAACAATCTGCATAACCATCACAGAACTGAGTATATGGAATACACTGACCGTTGTTACAAGTAAACTGATCCATGCTAGGACAAGCTGCAAACAAAAATGTTGAGTATTACAGAGAAAATAAACACTCAATTTTACACTATATTGCATTGTACCCTTATTTAATTTAATGTTTCTTAAAAAGTAAAATTGTTTTACAAATATAATTATTTCTCATATTTTTGAGTACTTGTATTTTTAGGCACATGGAATGTGCTGAAAAACGTATTACAGAATACGCAAAATATGAAGTTATTAACAGTGAAGCAAACATATATCCAAATATAACAATTTGTAACTTAAACATTTTGTAACTTGACACTTTTCTTATAAATTGTTCAGGATCGCGATTTCATGGAAATTCTTCCACATCATCAGCCGGAACCAACAAAACTGTCGTCATTGCTACAAACGCTAGATGCTAGTACAAGGGTTGTTCAATAAAGAACGATCATAATTTTTTTACGGTCATAATTTTTCGCACTAAAATTCAATCCTATTATATTCTGTTAGCTTAATGTGAAACAAACACGCCGTAATAGTTTCATTGTTGGTACTCCTGGTTTCCGCCTGTGAGAACCAGGTAAGTTCAGACATGTTCAGTATCGACTACTGCTGCAATGGAGGTAACATGCAATTAAAGTTGAGGTTAGAGGAAGATCTGAAGTTTCTTTCAAACTGATCAAACTTGGCTACATCATTTTGATCCTGAGAGCAAACAGCAAAGCTCAGTGTGGAAATCTTCTTGATCACCAACCCCCAAAAAAGCAAAAGTGGTTGCTTCTGCTGGGAAAGTTATGGTCATCTCATTCTTTGATATTCATGAAATGGTTGATCAGTATGTTGTACCTGCACACACATCAGTAACTGGACAATACTACAGGAATGTCCTGAAAACATTGCAAGTCCATATCAGGCGCAAAAGACCACATTTCCATGAAGCAGGCTGGATTCTGCACCAGGATAATGCACAGCCGCATATTGCCAATGTTATTGCTGAATATCTTGCAAAATTCAACGTGAAGTACATCCCTCACCCTCCTTATAGTCCGGATTTAGCCCCATGTGACTTTTCCTATTCCGTAACTTGAAGAAACACCTTCGTGGGAGGCATTATCCATCATCAGAAGCAGTGGCGAGGGCTGCAGAGGCAATTTTGAAAGATCTCTCAAAAAATGGTTTCCAGCATGTCTTTGAAGCCTGGCCGAAATGTTGGGACAAGTGCATCACATTCAGGGGAGACTATTTTGAGCACAACCATCAAAATTATCAAGATGAGTAAAGGTACGTTGTCAAAAAAAAAAAAAAAATGTGATCATTCTTTATTGAACAGCCCTCGTATGTTCTTGTTAGTACTACCAAAATCTGAAAATAAAACAAATTTAAAAGCAAAATTGACTGCCGGTATTTCAAAATTCATTACATGCCGTTTGTTTTTTAAAAAACAAAAATACTTATTTAAAAAAAACCTTGTATAATGAATTTTGAAATACTGGCAGTCAATTCTGTTTTTAAATTTGTTTCATTTTCAGATTTTGGTAGTACTAACTAGAACATATTAACATCTAGCTTTTGTAACAATGATGACAGTTTTGTTGGTTCCGGCTGACGATGTGGAAGAATTGCCATGAAATCGCGATCCCGAACAATTTATAAGAAAAGTGTCATCATTTCTTATAAGATAAGTGAAGAAAATGTTCTTTCGGGCTCGTTGGCCGTGGCCTAACAGTGCAAATTTTGCCTGATGTTTCGCTCGTCAAGACAAGAGTCCTTCGAGTCCTTTGAGAATGCTCAACGCAGTCTTGAGTGAAACATCAGGCAAAATTCGCACTGTTAGACCACGGCCAATGAGCCCGGAAGAACATTTACTACAAATGGACACTGGCCGTGAAAGCCTAAGTACATACATAAGATAAGTGTAGTTTTAAATTAAAAATTGTTATATATATTATTACAGAATACCAAATTTAAGTTTGTATTACCGAGCTGCTCTCTTAATTTTACAAATCGTTTAAGCTGCTCTTCTGCTTTTTTTGGGAGGCGGCATGAATTCAATCTTTGCTTGCAAGTATTATCATCCAAAAATTTTATACAAGGGTCAGCTGGTAAGGCCTGGGCCTCACAAAGACATGGCGCCACTGGGACATTTTGACAGATAGCATCATATAATTGTATCCATAAAAACAGGTCAATAGCTTGTTATGGTGTTTAATGATAGCATTTTAAACAAGACACATGTAGAGGATTCACAAAAATGGAGGATTTGGAAAAATGAGCAGTGATTAAATATTGAAAAGCTTAACGCCTAAAGAAATCAAGGAGGAAGTTGAAGAAGAGTGTATCAGAAATAGGGCTTGAATACAAATTTTATGAAAGCTGAGTATCTAACAAGATGGCAAAAAGCTGGAGATTGAATAGGAAGAAATTAGAAAAGTTGATAAGTTCAAATATTTGGGATCCATTCTAGAAGCTGATGGAGCAAGCTCATTTAAACTGGAAAAACAGCAAGTAAAGGTAGGCAAACATTAAGAACGCTGAATACAGATCTCTGTAGCAAGGATATTTTAAACAAAACAAAAAGAAGAATATGAAATCATTCTTTCACAATGTGGTGTTATTTAGAGCTGAAACTTGAAGCAGTTATTTTAGATATTTCATGTTTTGTGAAAAGAATAGTTAAAGGATTTGTAATCTTTAATGGAATGGATAAAATGTATGGTAGGTAATGGTGTAACCATGACAACCTGATATGAGAAGTTGATTTGTCTAAAATATTTTTTCTTCTACTTAAGAACGTCATAGGAGAAAGATGTACATTTGTGTCTCTCCAAGGTAGTGCAGAAATATTTTGAGTGCGCATTTAAGATGCACAAATAGCGTGTGTGTAAGAAAGTAATAGTTAATCGGTACACCAGTCATCGTTTGTTGAAGAACAACATCTTTATTTTAGTTAATTGATGGAAATTAATCATTTCTTCACACTAGCCATACATAGGATAAGGTTTTTGATACATGAGTCAACATGAAAAATTAAATGCCATGGCCGGGATTTGAACCACGGATCTCTTGGTTTCCGTCCAGTCGCTCTAACCCATTGAGCTACCATGGCCAATGTGCCATCCTGACATTAAATTCTCCATTTGACTCATGTATTTCCCCGGTTAACCACTAGGGGCTCTTGAATCCGAGATACACCATTTGTGGCGACTTACTGTAGTAAGTACTTGAGTCCCAGGCTTCATCATTTAACTCTTATTATTTTAGTTAATTGATGGAAATTAATCATATCTTCTCACTAGCCGTATATAGGCTAAGGTTTTTGATACATAGAGTCAACCGGGGAAATGGAGAATTTAATGTTAGGATGGCACGTTGGCCATGGTAGCTCAATGGGTTAGAGCGACTGGACGGAAACCAGATCTGTGGTTCAAATCCCGCAATGGCATTGAATTTTTCATGTTGACTCTATCTATCAAAAACCTTAGCCTATATACGGCTAGTGTGAAGAAATGATTAATTTCCATCAATTAACTAAAATAAGAGTTAAATGATGAAGCCTGGGACTCAAGTACTTACAATAGTAAGTCGCCAGAAACAGTGTATCTCGGATGCGAGAGCCCCTAGTGGTTTACCGGCAAAATATGAGTCAAATGGAGAATTTAATGTCAGGACGGCACGTTGGCCATGGTAGCTCAATGGGTTAGAGTGACTGGATGGAAACCAGGAGATCCGTGGCTCAACTCCCGGCCGTGGCATTGAATTTTTCAAGTTCACTCTATCAACATTTATGTTTATTAATTTTTAGATGAGTCGTATTTATCACACATCTGCTTCACTTTCGTACCTATTTTGAGGACATGTTTCGCAAATCATCGTTTGCATCTTCGGCTCTTATGCGACTAAAGCTTGATCCAGTGATGTGGGTAAACCTGGAGTTGCTGCTCCCATCTGTTGATTTAGTGATGAACTTAAAAGTGGGATTCTCTTCTGGTGGGATTTCAAAGTTCATTAGTTGGTTTTTATGTTTTTCTATGTATATTCTCTCCTATATGACGAGTTCACTATGTTTTTGTACGTATTTTAGTAATTCTGTGCTATCTTTAATTTCATGATTTTCAGACCAGAAATGAGCTGCTATTGCGGACTTATCAATATTTTTGTATCTTAAGTGCCTGAAGTGTTCTTTCTTTCTAGTGCCTATGTTCCTTTTTGTCCTTCCTATGTAAATTTTTTCACAGTCTTTACACTTAATCTCGTAAATGCCTGACTCTTGCTCTGGTTTTATCTTATCAGTATTATTACTGTGAAGTAGGTTTTTAATGCTGTAATTGTTTTTTGGTGCCAATGTTATATTGTATTTCTTGAATATTTTTTGGAACTTTTTTGTGGCCCAGGGATGGTAAGTAAATTTAGCAAATCTAATTTCTTGTTTTATTGGTGTGAGAGCTGTGATCTGTTTTAATCTCTTTTGAAGTTTGAATGATTTTAGTTTTTTATCTACAGGGTTTTTTCCATATCAATTTTTAATTGCAGTTTTTAAGATTTGATGGTATTCATTTTGATATTCTTGCTGGCTGAGGGGTAGATTTACTAATCTGTGTGTGAGACTGTTGATGGTGGCATGTTTGTGTGGAATTGGGTTGAAACTATTTGCTTTGATATAATTATCTGTGTGTTGCTCTTCTATGGATACCAAATTCTAGTTTTTCATTGCTTTTTGTGATTTTAAGGTCCAAAAAAGGTACAGTACAGTCCTCTTCTGTTTCCACTGTGAATTTTATGCTGGCTTCTTGCAGGTTGAGTAGTTTCAAAGCATCATCTACTTTTTTGTAGGGCACTATTGCAAAGATGTCGTCTACGTATCTGTACCATGTCTTAAAAATATGAGGGAAGGCTTTAGTTATATGTGTTTCGAAAAAGCTATGTATAGATTGTCCAAAAATGGTGATAGTGGGCTTCCCATAGCTAGTCCTGAAATTTGTTTATAATATTTTCCATCGAAGACAAAATAATTTTGATGTATACATATTTCAGTCATTGCCAAATATTCTTCTACTGCATTGGCATCTAGGTTTATAGAATTTAGCCATTTTTTCAGTTGAATCAAAAGTTTGTCTATTGGAAAGCTAGGGAAGAGGGAGCGGACATCAAAGGATACTGAAGTGTCATGAGGTTTTAGTTTAAGATTTTGAATTTTTTCTACCAGGTCTAAAGAGTTTTTTATGCTCAGAGTATGGAATTGTGGAAAGGCTGAAATTTTTTGGACAGTAATTTTGCCAGAAGGTAAGCAGGAGTGTTTATATTATTTACAATGGGTCTCATGGGTATGTAATACTAACTTTCTCAGCCCCATTACCACAACCCTGGGAAAAAGAACCCATTGCTCCAGCGCAACTGATGCACCCACCCACAGCAAGAGCTGCAGGGGAAACTTCTCGATATCTTCTAGATTGTCATCAAAGGTGAGAAATTTATCAGCATCCTCCATCAGCCCGACAAAATCCTGCTACAAAATAATCGCCACAACGTGGTGCTTATAGAACATCATCATCGTCCATCATCATTGGGCATTTTGTAAAATCCTGCTACAAACTTGGGGCAGTAGATAGATTGCATGCACACAAACTATTGGCTGTGGAAATGTACTTCTGGTGTAGTGCAACAAAACAATAAAAAATGCAGCAAAAACTAGAAACCAAAAAATCACAGAAATAATGGAACTTGATAAAAATTTTGAAGTCATTAAAGAAAGAAAAGTGAGGTGTTTTGGACAAAAAGGTATGGGAATAAAAAGAATTTTAAAAATGATTTTGAAATGAATGCTAAAGGCATAAAGAGAGAGAAAAAAAGAGACTATGAGCATAAGAGATGGATGGGATAGTGAATAGCATGGAGCTGATGAGAAAAGATGCTCAGAATAAAGATATTTGGAGGAGTTAAATGACCTTGGGTTGAAGAAAGCTACTGTAGTGTGAAAATTCCTAATCAAAAATAAGGCTCTTCTTTCTAATATGCGATGCAGCGATTTTTTTCTAAGTCCTTCACACTTTTTGATGTTTTTATATACAACCATGATTTTTAATATCATTTCTTTACTTTTTAGTGCAATTTCATGTTGGAGGGCATTCTTTTAACATTATTGTTTGTTTCTTTCGTTACAGCATATGTAGCCATATTGAAGAATTCAGTGCAGCCAAACTATCCTTGCCCGCCTCGGTAGCGTAGATGGTAGCGTACCTGCCTTACACTCAAGAGGTCCCAAGTTCGAATCTCGGTCAGGGTGAGTTACCTGGATAAGGTTTTTCCGGGGTTTTCCCTTATCTTTGAAGACAAATGTCAGTAACTCTATGCTCCATTGACCCTGGACTCATTTGAGCATATTTTCACCCAATTCATTCACCGTCCGATATGACTTAACGTTGGAGGACGTAAATGACAAAAAAACAAAAAGCACTATCCTTGTTTCTCCACCGAACACAATGCTGTCAACACTCTTACTTGTCCCTAAATTACACTAGCAAACTAACACAAAGTAGTACCTAAATAAATTTAACATTAGTGTTAGCATTGTGACAATTTTTACGTTACATTTGTTAACATTGATTTTAACATCTGTTGGTAAAATCGAGCACAATTCGCGACAGTAGCCGAACCAGTCTGTGAGCTCATACATTTTACTGACTTGTTGAGCCATTTTCCGATTTTCAACAATGTACTGAACGAATCTTAAATATTTGAAGAACGCACAGAACAAACAGCCTTCACTTCTAACAATAGAATTGGCACTTTTGCTGGACAGCAAGCCTACATTTGTAAAGCAATAAAACCTGAAAGGAAACATGGTCAGTACTGAAAAGATAGTCAGATTGAAAAACTCAATGCTATAGCCGGGATTTGAACCACTGATCTTCTAGTTGCCATCCAGGTGCTCTAACCCTTGTGCAACTAGGCCAACATGCCTACATGACACTAAATTCTCCAACCGATTCGTGTTTTTCCCAGTAAACCACTTAGGAGTTCTCATAAACACATGAGACAACTACCTTAATGGCGACTTACAACATGTAAGTACTTTAAGGGCCGGGCTTTATAGTTAACCACTATTAGGTCAATTGTAGTAGCTTAAGGGTTAGAGCTGCTGGACAGCAACCAGAAGATCAGTGGTTCAAATCCCGGATATAGCATTGAATTTTTTAATCTGACTCTATCTTTCCATACTTTAGCCTACACACGGCCAGTGTGAAGGAACAATTAATTTCCATGGTAAGTATTTTCCAAAACTGATCCGCACTAATCGCATCCACAGGCTCTTTAGCACCGGTGTAGGACAGATGCCTGGGGCATTTTTGCAGAGGTTGGCTACAAGTGTTACATATCTTTCTCGTATTGGCTGCAACACGAGCTCTGCAGGTTGTCTGCTTGCGCATGGGTATACGTGCACTGTTGGACTTAGAAAATATTCTCGCATCACACAAAAGAAAGTTTCTCCAAAAATAAATATTCAAAGTAGTTCATAAATCTATTTCTAATTAGTTTTTTCGCACTACGTCACTTACATTTTATTTTTTAAGGGACTAATTTCAGGAGCTGTTGCTTCCAGTTTCAACCTCGAAGGCCAAACTTGTTCCTCAAAATTTGAAATGTAAGTGACATAGATCGACAAAACCAACCACAAATAAATTTATGGATCAATTTGGACTCAGAGTTACTAGATTTCTCCAATTATCAAGTAATTCCAAATAATATTTCAATTAAGATGGATTCGGCACATTTACAATTACTCCTAGTGCCAAAAAGAACTCTAATACCCCTGGCTTTTTTCCTAATTTCTAATTTACAACCTATTACTATGCACACCTATCTGGCACTGAGAGAACTCTTAGTACCCAAAAGTAGACTAAAGCAATAACTGTACTATTCTCAGCATTTGTAAGTGACATTACTACTAAAACTCAGCCATGCATTTTAACAATGCAAACTGTATAACATCTTAGAAGCTAAGAAAGAAAAACAAGTAAAAGCAGAAAGAAGAGCAATGATGGAAAACAAATAACGTCATCTCAAAAACAATGATAATTTGTGTCAGCTATAAACTCACTGATCTTATTGTATTATCATTATCTTAACTACGCTGACGTTGCGTCGGGGTTGGGCCCTCCAAGTTGAGAAGAATTTTGTGTAGTTTGCATACCAATGGTACAGTTCAGTTCATCGGAACCATCCCAACTATCTATGATGCTATCACAGCGTTTCTTAAGTGGAAGACAAGATGTATTGTTGCCACAGTGGAAATGTGTCTTCAGGTCACATTCTGAAACAGAATAAAACAACTGTCAGCTTCTGTCACATGCACACTGTGATAAAAATCAAACTTCTCTATCGAAAATTTTAATGCATAAAAAGACAATTGAAAAGTGTGCAGAGAGCTAAGATCACTCAAAGAAATACATTTTGTCCTTAAAAAAGCTTAAGATGAATGTAAAGAATGAACATGTTTAAATTTGACAAAAAAGTTCATAGTTCCAGCACCAGAGAGAGAGCAGACAACAGATGTCAGTTGGAAACAGATTGAAAATGGAGGCAATTGCCTTTGAAACTAGTCTCTCATTAGTTTCTGAGATCAATATAGAATAATTGATTTAATTTCTCTAAGTTATTCAGAATTTTTGTTTTGAATAGTGCTGATATCCTAACCTGACATTGCTGAAGATAAGGATCATTTGAACAAAAATTAATGAATGAAATTTAAAGGGAGTCAATTAATGACACTAAACAACACTTACTTTTAATCTCAGAAACTATTTGTAGCCGGTTTATTAATACTCGTCACTTACTTGGTTATATTTATGACAGACTAGTTTCAATCTCTTTCCAACTGTTCAGAGATTGAAAATGTAGGCAAATGTCTTTGAAACTAGTCTCTCATAAATATAAACAAGTAAGTGACGAGTATTAATAAACCAACTACATATAGTTTCTGAGACTAATTTTGACGTCACTATTACTAAATTCCTCCAAACACATATAACTTACTTTTAAATTTTCCCGGAACATGTTTCAGAGACTATTTGCCTACATTGTCAACCGGACATCGACTGGTTTTCAGTGTTGTAGCTGGCGATATTTTGTCGTAGGTTGCCTCTGATGGCGGTTCGAGGAACTTGCTGAACAAATCTTTCTGGGGGATGTCGAAATTGAATACTTTGTTCCTATTTTTTGAAATGTAGATTTCTTCCCATGTGGACAGTTCTTGTTTTCCTGATGTATGTTTTAGTAATTTTGGTTCTGGATTTATGTTGCGGTTTTTTTCTCAAAAGTGCTTGGTAACTGCTGATTTTTCTAATTGTTTATATTTTATGTTCCTAAAGTGTTCCTTTGCTCTTGTTTCTTAATTTTTTTTGGTTTTTCCAACATAAATTTGACTACAGTCACAACATTCAATTTGATATATACCAGATCTTTTGTTAGATGGAATGGCATCTTTGATGTTTGAGCAAATTAGGTTTCTTAAGGAGAAATGGTTGACTGGTGCTAGTTGAATGTTTTGTTTTTTGAAGACTTTGAATTTATCAAAGGTCCATGGATGGTAAGTGAATTTTTTGAAAATCATATTAGTCTCTGTAGCTGAGAGGGTTGTGGTTTCCTTTATTAGCTTCTTCTTTTTTGCGGAGTTCACTTTTTTGTCTAATAATGATTTGGAAAAGTCATTTTTTGTGCTATTTCAATAATTTTTTGTATTCATTTCTGTATTCTTCTCCTATGAGAGGGATGTTGACCAGTCTGTGTGTTAAACTATTGCAGATTGCCTGTTTGTGGGATCTTGGGTTGTAGCCATTAGCTTTTATGTAGTTGTCTGTCTGTGTTGGTTTTCTGTAAATGCCAAAGTTTATTCTGTAGTTATTTCTGATTATTTTTAAATACAAAAATGGCAAATACTCATCTTTTTCTATTTCTGCAGTAAACTTGATGCTTTTTTCTTGGATATTTAAACGTTTTAGTGCATCACTGATGTGTTTTTTTGGTCCTATGTACCATTTATTTAAATACTTGTCTTTTTCTATTTCTACAGTGAATTTGATGATTTTTTTCTTGGACATTTAAAAGTTTTAGTGCATCACTGATGTGTTTTTTTGGTACTATTTACCATTTTTTTATCTAAAACTAATGAGAAATAAAAAGAGAATAAACTTTGGCATTTACAGAAAACCAACACAGACAGATAACTACATAAAAGCTAATGGCTACAACCCAAGATCCCACAAACAGGCAATCTGCAATAGTTTAACGCACAGAGTGGTCAACATCCATTCACAGCAGAAGAATACAATAAAAGAATAGAAAAAATTATTGAAATAGCACAAAAAATGACTTTCCCAAATCATTAGTACACAAAAAAGTGAACTTAGCAAAAAAGAAGAAGCTAATAAAGGAAACCACAACCCTCTCAGCTACAGAAACTAATATGATTTTCAAAACATTCACTTACCATCCATGGGCCTTTGATAAATTCAAAAAAAGTCTTCAAAAAACAAAACATTCAATTAGCACCAGTCAACCATTACTCCTTAAAAAACCTAATTTGCTCAAACATCAAAGATGCCATTGCATCTAACAAATAGTCTGGTATATATCAAATTGAATGTTGTGACTGTAGTCAAATTCATATTGGAAAAACCAAAAGAAATTTAGAAACAAGAGCAAAGGAACACTTTAGGAACATAAAATATAAACAATTAGAAAGATCAGCAGTTGCCACGCATTTTTCTGGGGGAAAAAAAAAACACAACATAAATCCAGAACCAAAACTACTAAAATATACATCAGGAAAACAAGAACTGTCTATATGGGAACAAATCTACATTTCAAAAATTAGGAACAAAGTATTCAATTTCGACATCCCCCAGAAAGATTTGTTCAGCAAGTTCCTCGAACCGCCACCAGAGGAGATCTATAACAAAATATCGCCAGCTACACAACTGAGAACCAGTCGATGTCCGGTTGACAATGGAGGCAAAGACTCTGAAACATGTTCTGGGAAAATTTAAAAGTAAGTGTTGTTTAGTGTCATTAATCGACTCCCTTTAAATTTAATTTATTACAACAACACTGTTTTCAACACTTCGAAGAAAGGAATTGTAAAATTAATAAAATTATGTAACTGATGTTTCACATACACTTTCTCTTCATTACATGTAGCAAAATCCCTCTGAGTATATTATTAAATCACAAATTATTTATTTTTAAACAAATAATAATAGTACTACAGTCAGATATTATTTTAATGAAGACTCAATATTTTAGGTCATCGAAAAGAACTGAATTCTCTTCTATATTTCCATAAGGATCTATATCAAATTATTTTACTTATACAAATGGCAGTACAACAGAAGTATTGTCGTGGCAACGTACATAAAAGGTTCACGCGGAGCGTAAATGCGGCTTGTTTACACAAATGAACTGATAAAAATAACAGTTGGATAGTGTATCACTGAGACAAGACTTACCGGCACAGATAAGTGAGGTGAATGAAAATTTCTAGTGACTTCTTCACCGATAGAGATTATTCGGTTTCTGGTTCATTTTAGAAAAATATAGAATTTATGAATGAGACAGTTGTACAACAAGAGGAGTCGTTAGTAGTAGTAAACAGCTGTAGAGTGTTGCTGTAACGAGAGCTGATTGTTATTGTCACCTTGCAAGATTGTGTTGTATATGTGATGTAATGTTACATGAGAATTGAACAGTGTATTGCTATGGAAATAAAGAACATTTAGAATTGCGGCAAATTGGACCTTTAATTCTACGAACCCACAAAGACACAGTATTGTTTCCTGATTCAGAGAGTGTTTTGCATATCTCTGACCATACAGTGACTTGCTACAGCTTTTTACAAAAGGTCTGTTTTGTCTAATCACATTCCATAGTTCAGGAGTCTGTTAAAAGATGTCATTAAATGATAATCAATAGTTGTCACATAAGCTTTAACAAATGTAAGGAAAGAATTTAAGTGTGTTCAGAGTAATTCTGGTTTAAACAATGTCAATCAACAAAGTATAAAAAGCAAAAAAAAAAAAAAAAAAGAATAGGTAGAGTCAGATTGATAAATTCAATGCCATAGCTGGGATTTGAACCACGAATCTCCCGATTTCCATCCAATTACTCTATAACCATTGAGTTACATGGCCATAATTTTTTTTTTTAAATGTGGAGGCCATGAATTTTAGGAGATAATTTGATTGCCAAAAAATCCCCTTAGCATCTCCATAGTGTCATTGCAGTACGACAGTGGCACCATCCTGCTGAACCAACTTTCACATTCATCCTCTTCCAGCACACCTACGAACTGCTGCACATTATCGCTTTAGACGACACCACCGACTGTTTTGTCAAAGAAGAGCCCAACAATCCTGCATCGTGGTACCATGCACCACATGCCGACTTGTTCTGAATGAAGCACCTCTTCGTGCAAGACATGAGAATTTTCAGTTGCCCAAATTCTAATATTCTGGGAGTTAATGTAGTCATTTAAGTGGAATCACATCTAATCCGTAAAACAACTTTTATCCAGAATGGCTACATTGTTGCATATGAAAGACCCAAACCACTGGCAGCAATAGTGATGTTTCCCTAGATCAGACAGCCACAGCTCCTGGACAACTTTAACACGATACGGGTGCAGTTTGGCCACCTTAAGAACTTTATGTGTGAAGCCAATTGATGATCCAATTTGTTGTGCCAAACATCTTACTGATTTTTGTGGTCAGGAAATAAATCGCTGCTCGATATCATGAACAAAATCTTCTGTGACTACCTTGGGTCTAGCACTTTGTTGTCTATAATCCACAGAGCCTGTATCACGAAATTGGCGCACAAGTTCATAACCGGTAGTCTTACCTGGCGTCAGATGATTAGGGAACAGCCTTCTCCACTTCTCTAAACATCTTTTATAGATGTGCCACTTTAATATTCGGTCACTCTTAGTTATGCTTGCTTAGACATTTATAAACAGAGGAGCCTCGCACCCCCTTCCCCATTTGTGACAGAGCTGTATTTCTGTTACTAACATTAGGCAAATGAGTCATCCTTGTATATACTTTTCTGCACTTACAAGCTTTTTAATGAAGACTAGTTTCTGGGAACTTCTTCACTATACTCAGTTCTGTGATTGACTGATGATGCATCTGGTGTCTATATCTGGGTTGGTGTCTTCACCAAATTGAAAACACAGTTATAAAAACTGGAGAGGTGATGGTATCCTTTGATATCAGATCCCTATTGACAAGAATACCAGTAGTAAAAATTCCAAAATTGATGAAAGGCTGGTAATCCAAAAGCAATGTTGTGGATGATAAAATAGAGGAATACATCAAATTAACCACACTATGTATTGACAAAACAGCTTCACGTTCTCCAGCAAAATCTTCCAACAAACAGCAGGCTTGGCCATGGATAACCCTCTTTCACCATTACTAGCTAATCTGTTCATGAGCAATTTGGAAACACACATTACTAAAGCCTTTCCACATATTTTCAAATGTTGGCATAGATATGTCGACAATGTGTTTCCTATAGTTCCTAGAAGACTAACCGATGATGCTATAAAGTTGCTAAACCTACAGGAAAAATCCATAGTTTTCACCATTGAAATAGAACAGGATGAATAGCTACCTTTTCTACATTTGAAAATCATAAAAACACCAACAGGATTACAATTTGGAATATACAGAAGAGCAACATATGCTGACAATTACATTAAATGCAACCCATTTAACCCAGTACAACATCAATATGCAGTATTCCATAGTTTGATTCACAGATTAATCAACATTCCGCTAACAAAAACAGAATATGAACAGGAGTACACTCACATACATCAGGTTGCTGAATTGAACAACAACACAAATTTAATCAAAAAGTTGATCTACAGACACAAAAGAAACAAAAACCTAAAGGACATCACTCTGTTAAATGAACTAGATAGCCCAAACATCAGATATGGCAAATTTATTTTTCATCCAAAATACTTCAACAAATTTGAAAAGATATTTAAGAACTTCAACATAAAATTAGCCCCTCAGAACAAGCACAACATCCGCAACATACTAAACCACCCTCTAAAAAATAGCACAACAAAAACCTCAATTATCAGGCGTTTACCAAATAAGCTGCCAGGATTGTGACAAGATATACATTGGTAAGACCAAAAGGAATCTAGGAACAAGAATGAAAGAACACTTCAGAAATATTAAATTCAAACTCATGGACAAGTCTGCCGTAGCACATCACTTTTGGTCTGAGAATCATAACATTAAACAAGAAAGAGAACTGATCAAACAGGCAAAGAAACCTCTGGAACTGCAGATTTGGGAAAACATATTTATTACAAAAAAACAGAACCTCATAATGAATTTTGAAATTCCCACCGCAGATTGTCATCAAACTTATCAGAACATCGGATGGCATCATGACACCAAGCCAGATGCAGACACCGGTTGCATCATCAGTCAACCACAGAACTGAGGATAGGGAAGAAGTTCCCAGAAACTAGACTTCATTCAAAAACCTTTAAGTGGAGATAAGTATATACAAGATTGACTCATTTGCCTAATTTTAGTAACAATGGCACTCAACTTTCTGAAATACTACTTTTTATTCCATATACTGTATTTCTGTGTTGTTGTGGTGTACCGTAAAAACAAATGGGAGGTAAAGGAAACAACACAACATTTGAACATCGACAGGTTGTAATCTTTGACTATGCTAGAGGAATAGAAAAATTGTTGCCAAGGTGAATATACCGCAGAGCACTGCTGGAGACATTATCCGGCGATGCAGAGAAGAATACAGAATCAAATTTTTGCCACAAACAATATGTCCACAGAAGATGAGACAGAGAGAGAGGAGACTGCTTATGAGAAGCACCGGGTGTATCGTGTCAGAAAATAGTTGATATATAACTGCCCAAAACTAACACATCCACCTCCACAGAGTCCAGATCTTAACACACTACAGATTTTACAGAGTGAGGTAAACAAAATAACCAGATATTGTTCCATCTCTTCCATGACCAACTAAAGAAAACACTGCTCAAACAATGGGTAAAAATTGAGCTTGCCTATATGGAAAAATAATTTCTGATATGAAATCATGCGTGCTAGAAGTCAGGCATAAATGCTAGGCTTTGGCAATGAAGCCATTAGCTCTCTTGCTCTCCAATATTTCTGTGTAGTGGGGCCGGCAGGTAGGGCTTCACAGGTTAGAAGATGTTCTTCAGTCATTTCCTCTTCTTTGTTGTCAAATGCTAGGCTTTGGCAATGAAACCATTAGCTCTCTTGCTCTCCAATATTTCTGTGTAGTGGGGCCGGCAGGTAGGGCTTCACAGGTTAGAAGATGTTCTTCAGTCATTTCCTCTTCTTTGTTGTCGAATGCTAGGCTTTGGCAATGAAGCCATTAGCTCTCTTGCTCTCCAATATTTCTGTGTAGTGGATCCGGCAGGTAGGGCTTCACAGGTTAGAAGATGTTCTACAGTCATTTCCTCTTCTTTGTTGCACAGAGGACAATTTGGACTCGTGTAAGTGTTTGGCCAAATAATCATGTTCTGTAAGTGATCTGAAATTTGCTACTGCAGCTTTACGTGGGATTTCTGGAATAATTTCTGGATTTTTAATTAAAATGTTCCATTTTTTATCTTTGGCTTTGTTAGATATTGATTGGTTTTGTTTCTTTTTATATTTGTTTTTATGAATATTTTTATGGATGTAAAGGGTAAGTTTTTATTTTTGTTCTGAATTAAATCTGCACCTTTTTTGGCAAGAAAATCAGCGGATTCATTTCCAGCAATTCCACATTGTTCAGGTGCCCATTGTAATATAATTCTTTTCTGTAGTTTTTGAAGTTGTTGGATCATTTTGTGACATTCTGTAATTTGGATTGAGCTCATTTTATATGAACTTATTGCACATAGTGCTACTTTAGAATCAGAAAGTATGACAGCATTTTTTAATTTATCTATTCTGTATAGAAGGTGTTGGAGTAAAATATGAATAGCCGTTACTTCTGCATAAAAATTTGTTGTGTGGTATCCTGCTGGTTGATAGAATGAGAACAGTGAACACTTAATTCCTGCTCCTGAGTTGTTGTCCAAGTTAGATCCTTCTGTGTAGATATGTAACCATTCTTCATGTGGGTATCTATTGTTCACAGTTTCTAATGCTAGTGCTTTTAGTACAGGTTTGGAAGTTTCAGATTTTGTAACCATTTGTTCTAAATCTAATTGAATATTAATTGGTTCAAAAGTCAGTGGGCTTTCGTTGATTAAAATGTTTTCTTTAGAATTACGAAGATACAGATCTGTTTTTAATTCCATAACTTTGTGTAGGAAGCTTGTTTGTGTTTTCATTTTGATTGGTTGTAGTAGTCTTTTCTCCCATTTTGTTGTTTTTAACCGCAACATTTTTTCATGTTGTATTAGTGCCTGCTCCTCTAAAGTTAGATGTATTGGATAGTTCCGAGTTAAGGCTTGCATTGCCGTAATTGGAGTTAATTTTGCTGCACTGGTTATTAGTCGCAGGGCCTGATTTTGGCATACTTCTAGGTGATTTATGTTAGAATTGTTTGCTGTAATTATTACCTCTGCCTTATAAAGAAGTATTGGCTTGATGAATGTTTTGTATGTGGTGTTCAGTGTGTCCCGATTACTGCCCCCAACTGACTCTAGCTAATCTTTTCAAACTTGAAAATTTTTTTGTTGATTTGTTTACTGCTGCTTCAATATGATGTCTCCAAGATAATTTTGAATCAAAAATTGTTCCTAAATATTTTATTTCATATGTTTCTTTCAGGTTTGTTTTCTTGAACTGCATATTTAGTTTAGGGATTTTGTTTTTTAAGCTTAATATTTGGAATGTTGTTTTATCAGCATTTATTTTCATTAAATTGTTGTCAGTCCACTTTTCCAACAATATCAGAGCCTTTTCCACTGAAGTTTTGGATTTCTCTATTTGTGGGGAAGATGTCCACATGATCATGTCATCTGCAAAAAGTGCTGTCTTTATTTCTGTGTTTGATACAGCCGCGGGAAGATCATGATGTAGATGTTGAACAAGGTTGTACTCAGTACTGCACCTTGTGGTAGGCCCATTTTTATTTGTAGGAATTTGGATGTATTGTCATTGTATTTTGTAGCACATAAACGTTGAGAGAGAAACTGAGTGATCCAATTTAACATGTTATCTTGAATGCCTAGTTTTGAAAATTTCTCAAGAAGTTTATGCCTCCATACTGAATTGTATGCTTTTTCAAATTCAATGAAAACTGACAGCGTATCTTGATTTTTGTTGAAAGATTCTTTGACATCTTGGGATAGTTGAATTGTATTTTCTTTAGTAGATAAATGTTGTTTGAATTCTGTTTCAGCAGTTGTTAATATGTTATTACTTTCTAAGAACCAATTTAGCCTTGCTGAAATCATATGTTCTGATGTTTTTGCAATGACACTTGTTAAGGAAATTGGTCTGAAATTATTTATTTTGTCAGGTGCTTTGTCTTTTTTTAGAATAGGAGTAATTATTGCTTTTTTCCACTCTGTAGGTACAGTAGAGGTCCATGATATATTAAGTAATTTCAGTGGTACCTTTCTTGCCTTTGATCCTAGGTGTTTCAGAAATTCAGCATGTATTCCATCTGGTCCAGGAGACTTTTTATCTTTCAACTCATGGATGGCATGATTTAGTTCCCTTATGGTGAATTCTTTGCTGAATATATTGTTTGTTTCTTCTGGGCACTTTTTTGCACTTTTTAAATTTTTTCAGATCTTTTTTAATCTGCCGTTGTTTCTTTTTGCTTCAGAGGAAAGTTTATGCTGAGAGCTGTAATACTTATTAAAGGCTTCAGAAATAGAGTAATTTGAAGTAAGTGTTTTCTCATTTAGTTTGAGTGGTTCTTTCCTTGTTTCTTTCTGACAATTAATTTTACTTATATATCTGTATACTTTTTTTGCATCTTTCCTACAAATTATTGAATTTAATCAGTATGAGGGAACACATACATATATCTTTTTATGTAGAAAATGAAGCTAGCTACAGTGAAGCAATTTATATTACACAAATATAACTATTTGTAACAAAACTTCACTTGTCTTAAGAAAATGTCATTTTTCTTATTAATTGAGGTCGCTTTCACAAACAAATCGCCTGCATCATCAGTCGACACACCTCGTCATTAAGGATACCAGTTACCATATTACCAAAATCTGAAAATGAAACAAACCTAAAAACGGAATCAACTGCTGGTATTTCAAAATTCATTACGCGATGTTTATTTTTGGAAATAAATGTATTTTTCCAAACCATTAGATCTATCGGACCATTTAATTGATTTAATAATTTAACTTCAGGATTTATTTGATGCTTAAATGACCAAAAATGATCTGCTACGGCCGATTTATCAGTCTGTTTATACTTAATGTTATGAAGATGTTATTTTGTTCTGGTAAGTCACACATTGTAAATTATTATCCATAATGCAAAAACGGATTCTAAGAATACTTGGAGGAGTTAAATCAACATCTACGTGCAGACCATTATTTAAAAAATTGAAAATCTTACCTCTCCCATGTATTTTCATTTTTGAAATTTTAAAATTTACAAAGACAAATTTAATGAAAGGAAATGGCCACTGTATCTTTAATGACACAGTTAATAATCATAATACTAGACAGAGAATGGATGTTCATGTGAATAGAAGTAACACAAGAGCTCATCAAAACAGTGTAATAAACGTAGGAATCATTTTTTTTTTTAATAAACTGCCTATAGCCAATAAAACCACTTGCAATTTTTCAGCATTTAAAAAGTCAGTTTTGGCATACTTGCTAGACCACGGTTTTTATTCTGTTAGTGAATTTATGGAAAGTTTATAATATTGTTACATTTCTGAATTGTGTATATTATAAAATTCTTGAGATATCTTTATAAAACATTATTTTGTACAAACACTGACTTGTCCTTATTGGATATAACTTGTTAATTTACAAGTATAGTTAATTGCACTGTAAATTCACAATTTGACATGTCTTATATCATAGTACTCATGTACAATGTATGATTTACAAGATGAATAAATTATCTATCTACGTTTTGTCTTACCAATATAAACCTGATCACAATCTAGAATATCTTTTCCAAATCATTTAAAATATCTTTTCGATATCTATTCCATTTTCCAAACCATTGGTAGCAATTTAATTGTTTAGATTGTGATAAAGTTTTATTGGAAAGACAAAACGTAATTTGGAAACCAGAACGAAAGAACATTTTCGTAACATTAAGTATAAACAAACTCATAAATCGGCCGTAGCAGATCATTTTTGGTCATTTAACCATGAAATAAATCCTGAAGTTAAATTATTAAAACAATTAAACATCCGATAGATTTAATGGTTTGGGAAAAGATATATCTTTTAAAAGATAAACATCACATACTGAATTTTGAAACACCAGCAGTTGATTCTATTTTTAGGTTTGTTTTCGTTTTCCGATTTTGGCAATACTGAAAAAATATAAGTAACCGATATCCTTAACAGTGATGTGTGTTGACTGACGATGCAAGTGATATGTTTGTGAAATTGATCTCAATTAATAAGAAAAGCTGACATAAATTTCTTAAGATAAGTGAAGTTTTTGTTACAAATAGTTATATTTGTGTAATATATCTTTTTGTCGACCGAATATTTAAGTGACTGTTGAAATACCAGTACGTGCACTGAAATATTTTTTGTCAACACCTGTTTAACTTTAGAACAATTGTTTTTGTTACTATTGCAAATGGCATGCTCAGTCCAGTGCACAGAAATATTCTGATGCTGTTGGTAACTTTTGGTGTGTTTACTTTATATAATGTTAGCATAACTGTTTCAAAATTCATGTTCTACGCCAGTTCTGGCTGTGGTAATCTCTTATTAGTTTATATCAAAGTCCAATTACACAAGCAATGACCAATGAACAAGGCGCTTAGCCGTGGTGCTTAGTGCAAGGGGAGGAGTAAGGAGGAATTTAACCTTAGTGGAACGATTGTCAATACCACCTCCTGGTTGTGTCCGTCGCTCACTGGTTTGATGTCAGAACTCTGGTTTGATACTAAAATTAGGCAAGTGAGTCAACCTTGAATATACTTTTCTCCACTTACAAGTTTTTTATGAAGAGTAGTTTCTGGGGACTTCTCCCCTATCGTCAGCTCTGTGGTTGACTGATGATGCATCTGGTGTCTGCATCTGGCTTGGTGTTGTGCTGCCATCTAACGTCCTGGTAAGTTTGATGACGTCATCTATCTCAGGAATTTCAAAATTCATCAAGAGGTCCTGTTTTTTCGTAATAAATATGTTTTCCCAAATCTGTTTGATGTCTGTCAATCTTTTGATTGTTTGATTGTCTACAGGAAATCAAAAGGATTAGCTATGGGGAGCCCACTTTCGCCTATCTTAGCAGACCTATACATGTGCTATTTTGAAACACACATACTAAAGGCCTTCCCACAGATTTACAAATTTTGGCGGACATATGTTGATGATGTTTTTGCTATCATTCCAGAAAAACTTAAAGAAGATTCTCTAAAATTACTAAACATGCAAGATAATCATATCCAGTTTACAATGGAAGTAGAAAGAGACAACACCCTACCCTTTTTGGCCCTCAAGGTAACTAGAAATCATCATGGTGTACATTTTGGAATATACAGGAAGCATAGATAATGACATAAAGAAAAATGAATACAACCCAGTTTCACATCAACTAGCCACCTTTAGAAGTCTAATTCACCTGCTATACAACATCCCACTGAGTAAGGATGAATTTTTGAAAGAACAACAACACATAAAAGAGATAGCAGTATTAAATGGATTCAACCCAGCCATCATAAGGAATATGATGAAAAGAAAGGAAAAACCCACCAAGATAATATCAAAAAATACGACTCTCACACCACTTAAAAAAACAAACTGGCAATATAGAAAATTCACCTACCATCCATGGGCTTTTAGAAAATTTGAACGAATCTTCAAAAGACAAAACTTAAAACTAGCACCCCAAAACAAATTCAGTCTGAAGAACCTGCTAAATAAGCCACTAAAAATTCAATCCCCAACACTTTGAAATCAGGACTTTATCAGATAAACTGTGAAACCTGTGATAAAAGCTACATAGGAAAAACTAAGAGAAACTTGTTAACCAGGCAAAAAGAACACCAGAGTATCATAAAGTTGAAATAAACAGAAAAATCTACAGTGTCACACCTTTTTTGGACAGAAAATCACAACATTGGCCATAACATAAAACTGTTAAAATCTTTAAGTACACCTATAGAATTGGATATTAGGGAAAAAATATTCATATTAAAAAACCGGATAAAGTTATAAATTTTGAAATCCTGGCATTAAATGACGTATTAAAACTTTGTGCCCTTATCACCAGATGGCAGAGTGATCGGAGCTCCGTAGTAGTGGAAGAAGAATGTTCATTTAGTCACCAAACAGCTGAGGATGAGATCGAATGATCTTGAAAATGTTTCAATTATACAACAAGTAAGTGAAGTTTGAGTGTAAACATAGTGACTCATAAATCAAACTCAAAAATAAATATTTATAACAAAAAACTTCACTTATCTTAAGAACATTGTGTGAATTCTTCTTTCTAATGGAAATCGATTTCACAAACAAATTGCTTGTATCTTCAGTCCATCAATAAACTAATGAACTGAAGATAGAAGCAATCTGTTTGTGAAATCGATCTCCATTAGAAAGAAGAATTAACATTATTTTCTTAAAATAAGTGAAGCTTTTTGTTACAAATTTTTATATTTGTGTAACTATTTGTAGTCGGCTTTTTCAATTAGATGCATTATTTAACTTGCAAGCACTGGCAACAGCTGAAATTGATAGCAATTTTCTTTCAAAAGCATATACAAATTTCAAACAATAGTCACGCAATGTTCAACTTTTCTCTTGTAATTACATTTGTCACAGTCCTGCTTGTAGTACACACATGAACATGTTAGCACCTGACGTGGATGTTGGGACATCAACAGAATTAGACAACCTTTTGTCAGAATACAATTAATTATTAAATACAATTATCCTACACTTACCACAGTCATATTCATCTGTGTAATCGTAACAATTCATATGTCCATCACATCTTTTGATTTGTGGTATGCACAGTTGATTGGCACAACGCCATTCATTAGAAAGGCAGTATGAGTCATCCAAACATCTGAAAAAAATATAAATTATTAGTGTTAGTTTTTAAAGATAAAATGTAAAATTATTACTTTAACATGTCTTAGCATGCAAGTATTTTCTAACTTTCTCTTCTCTGTAATGTAGGAGTGATTTATGAAAAACCACCACATTTATTTATTTATTTATTTGGCTGGAAATTCATTTAATAGGCAATTTTTAACATAAAATTACACAAGATGATCAAATCTAAAGTATCTGCAACAAAACATCTAGGAGATAACACAACTGCAATATGTTCCAAAGGAAAATGGCTGCCGATAGGTACTTTGCAGTCAAAGGTAGTGTATAAATGGAACAACAACAACAACAATAATAATAATAATAATAATAATAATAATAATAATAATAATAATAATAATAATAATAATAATAATAATAATAATAATAATAATAATAATAATAATAATAATAATAATAATAATAATAATAATAATAATAATAATAATAATAATAATAATAATAATAATAATAATAATAATAATAATAATAATAATAATAATAATAATAATAATAATAATAATAATAATAATAATAATAATAATAATAATAATAATAATAATAATAATAATAATAATAATAATAATAATAATAATAATAATAATAATAATAATAATAATAATAATAATAATAATAATAATAATAATAATAATAATAATAATAATAATAATAATAATAATAATAATAATAATAATAATAATAATAATAATAATAATAATAATAATAATAATAATAATAATAATAATAATAATAATAATAATAATAATAATAATAATAATAATAATAATAATAATAATAATAATAATAATAATAATAATAATAATAATAATAATAATAATAATAATAATAATAATAATAATAATAATAATAATAATAATAATAATAATAATAATAATAATAATAATAAAGATGGTCAAGATGTGTCGGAACCAGTAACACTAAAATCACTTACTAAAATTAGGCAAGTGAGTCAACCTTGTATATACTTTTCTCCACTTAGAAGTTTTTTATGAAGACTTGTTTCTGGGGACTTCTCCCCTATCGTCAGCTCTGTGGTGTCTGGTTTCCAGATTTCTTTTTGTTTTTTCTATATATACTTCATTACAATCAGAGCAATTGATTTTGTAAATTCCAGCTTTTTTATTTTATGGTATAATAGGGTCTTTGAATCTATTACAAAATAACTTCTCTGCACTAAATATGTTCTGTGGTGCTAGGCTTATGTTGTGCTTCATGAAAATTTTCTTATATTTATGAAATGTGATTGCAAGTATAAAATAAACATCTTAGCTCATCACTGTTTCTAGCTTCTATGTATAAAAGATGGTCAAGAGCTTTGATTGCCTGTAACAAGATATGCAGATGTCTATTCTTTATTCCTTCCTTTTATTTCTTTTTAGAATGTGGACTATGACCATAGACCTATGCTTTTTGCAGCTCTCTGACACATTGAGTGAGATCACTCGGTCTTTTATGACAAACATCTTAAACTTTCATGGGGACCATAGATCAATGATGTTCGTTTTCTATTCACCAGCGACCCAGGTTGTACCAGTTCTAGCATTTGTTAACTTTAGAGGATTGGTTTTTTTTTTTTTTTTTAATTTACGTCCAGCATTTAGTCACATCGGATGATGATTGAAATGGGTGAAATGATGCTCCAATGAGTCCAGGGTCCATGGAGCTTAGAGTTACCCGACATTCGTCTTTCAGGATAAAGGAAAACCCTAGAAACACCTTATCCAGGTAACTCACCCTGACCGAGATTCAAACTTGGCACCTCTTGAACATGAGGCAGACATGGCGGGCTTAGAGGATTGTAAATACCCAGTTCTGTCTGATATGCCTTTCGAGCACTGATAATGGAAATTGTAATCCATTATTGCTTCACAGGGAAGAGCCATTGATTTAATGTGTACCCCAGTTTCAGAGATTAGAGCAAAATGTCGAAAACTGCCAACAATAAAACAAAATAAAATATTAGGCATAAACATTTGCAATTCTCGTTATAGTGAATAGAACTTCCAGAATATTCTGCTTAATTAGATATTAAAATCTGCTCATTAAATGAATTTTCCAGCCAAATAATTAAAGAAAGAAATCTATCAGTTTTGCATAATCACTGTGAAAGTTTCAGACAATCAAACAAGGATTGCTTTTGTGCTAGGTCAGAGCTGTATCCATGGGCTGATCTTTAGCACATCCAGATACTCCGGTTCTTAGTTTCGCTGCATACTAAGATGCATTGCCATGATCTAAAATTGTTTTTATTTTGGACGTTTTTGTAAATATGTTTTAAAGATTTGCATAAACAAAACATTTGTGTACTGAGTGTGGCAATAGCAGTATTTCCATCTCCTATTGCTATAGTAGCGATATGTCACATTTTACAATAAAAAATGCCAAAACTAACGACCAACTTCTCACCACCAGACTTAGGCTTAGATTGTGTTCGAAAGACCCATTGAACCGACTGACATTTCTTTTCAGAATCATAACAATAAAACCAAGATTCATCACTAGTAACAATATTCAAAACAAAATTTGAAGTTCCACCTTAGGATAGGATAGATTCTTATGGAGGGGATTCGGCACTGCGACCAGTCTTGATCTATTATGCCTATGCCCCAAGTGGGTCATCCTTGGGAGGAAGGATGAGGCGAGAGGAGTCAGAGGGCAGCCAACCCAGGGAGTCATGACAGTACAGCGGACAATAAATGAAATGTGTAGTGTTTAACGCCCACTTTTACTACATACGGCACCGCAGGCGATGACACTGATGATACATGAGATGAAGATGGAGCACTGGTGGAATGAGATGGCGGGGGAAACCGGAGATCCCGGAGAAAACCTGCCCCAGCGCCATGTTGTCCACCACAAATCTCACTTTGCGGTCGCCTGGGATCGAACCCAGGCCGCCTTGGTGAGAGCCAAGCGGTCTAACCACTGAGCCATGGCGCGGCCCGTACAGCGGACAGGATCACTACTACTGACTAATTGGAAACTCCCTGGCAGGCCAGTATAGTCAGCATCCTACCCACTGTGGTCCTGAAATGGCCCACCTGGCTGACCCGGAGATGATCCTACTGGAGAAGAAAGTGTTTACCCGAGCATATCATCCTGACATACAGCGCCGAGACTCCTGCTGACACTTTCTACCCCAAAAGAGACCACCAGAGGAGAGATGATAAAGCAGATGAAATGGAGTGAGAGGAAATTCAGGGATGAAATCAACCTATCCAGCATTCAGCTGGCGACCTGGGAAAACCCTAAAACAAAACATGGGTCAAGTAGGACGGTCATGGGAATCGAACCTGGACCTCCCAAATGCAGGCCACAGAGGAAACCACCTGAACCATGCTGCTCAGTAGTTCAATCTTAAAATTTTTCCAAAGCTTTTCTGCATCAATCAAACTGGTGTTTTTAATCTATGGAACTCATCAACAGTGTTTTCTCACACCTAATGCTTGATGTGGAATGTCATAGTTGTGATTAAAAGCATCGTTGACAGTGGAACTAATTTCATATTAGAAGACTTATTGAGCCATATTTTATTAAAACTTAAAACTTCACTCACATCAACTACTAAAACCAGGACCATTTTCGGGACCATCCCAGTCCTATCCTCAGCTGAATGGCAACTGATCACTGACCAACTGTAAAAATAGTAGTCAGTCGCCAAGTGAGTAAAGTTTTAAGTTTTAATAAAATATGACTCAATGATGCAATTCCTTTCTTGGAAGTGTTGAAAACAGTGTTGTTATGATAAATTAACTTTAAAGAGAGTCGATTAAAGACACTAAACAACACTTAAGTAAGTTATTAATTTTTAGATGAGTCATATTTATTACACATCTGTTTCACTTTCGTACCTATTTTGAGGACATGTTTCGTGAACCATCGTTCGCATTGTTGGCTCTAATGCGACTAAAGCTTGATCCAGTGGTGTGGGTAGTTCTGGAGTTGCTGCTGCCATCTGTTGATTTTGTAATGAATTTAAATGTGGGGTTATCTTCTGGCAGGATTTCAAAGTTCATTAGTTGGTTTTTATGTTTTTCTAAGTATATTCTCTCCCAAATGACGAGTTCATTATGTTTTTGTACGTATTTAGTAATTCTGTGCTAGCTTCAATTTCATGATTTTCAGACCAGAAATGAGCTGCTATTGCGGACTTATCAATATTTTTGTATCTTAAGTGCCTGAAGTGTTCTTTCTTTCTAGTGCCTATATTTCTTTTTGTCCTCCCTATGAAAATTTTTTCACAGTCTTTACACTTAATCTTGTAAATGCCTGACTCTTCCTCTGGTTTTATCTTATCAGTATTATTACTGTGAAGTAGGTCTTTAATGTAGTAATTGTTTTTTGGTGCCAATGTTATATTCTATTTCTTGAATACTTTTTGGAACTTTTTTGTAGCCCAGGGGTGGTAAGTAAATTTAGCAAATCTAATTTCTTGTTTTATTGGTGTGAGAGCTGTGATCTGTTTTAATCTCTTTTGAAGTTTGAATGATTTTAGTTTTTTTATCTACAAGGTTTTTTCCATATCCATTTTTAATTGCAGTTTTTAAGATTTGATGGTATTCGTTTTGATATTCTTGCTGGCTGAGAGGTAGATTTACTAATCTGAATGTGATACTGTTGATGGTGGCATGTTTGTGTGGAATTGGGTTGAAACTATTTGCTTTGATGTAATTATCTGTGTGTGTTGCTTTTCTATGGATACCAAATTCTAGTTTTTCATTGCTTTTTGTGATTTTAAGGTCCAAAAAAGGTACAGTACAGTCCTCTTCAGTTTCCACTGTGAATTGTATGCTGGGTTCTTGCAGGTTGAGTAGTTTCAAAGCATCATCTATTTGTTTGTAGGGCACTATTGCAAAGATGTCGTCTACGTATCTGTACCATGTTTTAAAAATATGAGGGAAGGCTTTAGTTTTATGTGTTTCGAAAAAGCTCATGTTAAGATTGGCCAAAAATGGTGATAGCGGGCTTCCCATAGTTAGTCCTGTAGATAAAAAACTAAAATCATTCAAACTTCAAAAGAGATTAATACAGATCACAGCTCTCACACCAATAACACAAGAAATTAGATTTGCTAAATTTACTTACCACCCCTCGGCTACAAAAAAGTTCCAAAAAATATTCAAGAAATACAATATAACATTGGCACCAAAAAACAATTACAACATAAAAAACCTACTTCACAGTAATGATACCGATAAGATAAAACCAGAGGAAAAGTCAGGCATTTACAAGATTAAGTGTAAAGACTGTGAAAAAATTTACATAGGGAGGACAAAAAGAAACATAGGCACTAGAAAGAAAGAACACTTCAGGCACTTAAGATACAAAAATATTGATAAGTCCGCAATAGCAGCTCATTTCTGGTCTGAAAATCATGAAATTGAAGATAGCACAGAATTACTAAAATACGTACAAAAACATAGTGAACTCGTCATATGGGAGAGGATATACATAGAAAAACATAAAAACCAACTAATGAACTTTGAAATCCCGCCAGAAGAGAATCCCACATTTAAGTTCATCACTAAATCAACAGATGGCAGCAGCAATTCCAGAATTACCCACACCACTGGATCAAGCTTTAGTCGCATAAGAGCCGAAGATGCAAACGATGATTTGCGAAACATGTCCTCAAAATAGGTACGAAAGTGAAACAGATGTGTAATAAATACGACTCATCTAAAAATTAATAATTATTTCTCTTCACTGTGGTGTTCCAATACAGTTAAATCTCGATATACTTAAGTGTTGTTTAGCGTCTTTAATCGACTCTCTTTAAAGTTAAGGACTCAATAAGTCTTTTAAGATGTGGAATGTTTTGGATTTGACTCACACATGCCCAATTTGCCCAAATAAATTCATAAAAATGTCCATCAATCTTCCTCTTGCTCAAACAGCAGCAATATTTTGATCAGCAACAGCAGTTTTTCGGAGTCCCTCATGATATTTATTACTGAGAAAGAACTGATCTTTAAATTCATTGTGAGGTTTTTTTTTACCAAAAGCATATCTAAGCCAATCTTTACACTGTTTAGGTGTAAATAAAGATTTAGAATCTTAAAAAATCGTAATCTGGAAATGTTCTCTATTATGTGTTTCAAATGGGATGGTGTTTGTCCTTGAGCGCTACTAGGTGAGTAACCAATCAGGGTCCCGCGGTGTTGTCGTAATGCATTCCCATTAAGTGGTGAGTGAGGAGCGCCAAACTAATCAATCTGAATGAAATACTATTCACGCTAAGACAAAAATTCAGTTTTTGCCAAAACTGATCCGTGTAGAAGATACAGAGTATAATGTATCTAACATAACCATGAAAACGGCATATTTTTAGCTCAAATAGCTTTCCTAATACAAATAAATAAAGCAGATACCATTATATTATAACAATGCATTGCAACATAAGCACTGTAATGAATATCATTATTGGCTGGCATGTATGCATCAATGTATATTTGAAATTACTCAGAACTGAAACGCCAACATTTGACATGACGTGATAAAAGAAATATGTACTTTGAATAAGTAAAGGTGTTTGTTAAATTCGATGAGAGGAAACGATACACTTCTTGCTAGTCTGGCAGAACGTGTCTGGTCACATTATATCTCTGTTTATGAATGGTTCCTAATCTCTATTTACTCTAGAGAGTTAAAAGCAGCATTATTCAGTTACTCTTCCATGAAAAAGTGTATCAGCTGGATCAATGAGATGCGATCCACATTGCTACCCACCTCCCTTACTACTGCTAAAACAATCCAATAGAGTTAATGTGGGCTCAAATTATATTGCAAACAGAAATAATATTTTTAAATTGACTGACTTTGAACAACTTATCCACAGAAAAATTGACAAGGAACACATCAAGACTGAGAAAACTGCAAGAGACATCAGATAAACTAGAAGAAGATGATTTTTGGAAAGAAATAACATGTAACAAGATTTTTAAACCTATCATCATAATTCCATTGTGTAAGGACTATGATACAATGAAGCACAAAATTAAAATAATTTTGAGTCGAACTAATACTCAATGCTCCACTTATTGCTGGTAATACCAGCAATACTAGCAATAAGTGGAGCATTGAGTATTAGTCTGACTTAAAATTATATTACTATCATCATAATTTTAGTTAATTGATGGAAATTAATCATTTCTCCACACTAGCCATATACAGGCTAACGATAGTAAGTTGCCACAAATGGTGTACCTCAGATGCGAGAGCTCCTAGTGGTCTACCAGGGAAATACATGAGTCAAATGGAGAATTTAACGTCAGGACGGCACGTTGGCCATGGTAGCTCAAAGAGTAAGAGCGACTGAATGGAAACCAGGTGATTCGTGGTTCAAATCCCGTCCATGGCATTGAACTTTTCATGTTGACTCTTATCTATCATCATAAATTTGCAGTACTCAGATGTTGAAGGCAATGACAATGACGAATTATCTCTTAATGTAAGTAACATTCACAGCTATACAGATGCACCGCTGGTATCCTCGTTGGATTAGAAAAATAAGTAATTCATAAAGTATAATTAATTTGAAATTAAATATTCAAACCACTTGTGTAATATACGAATATTCATGTTGCAATTGTGATGTCAACAACTGCATTATTATAAAACTTTGGAGAGTTCAGTTTGCGTTCCCTTACGTCTAGCGCCATGAACACTCGCAGGTGTGTGAGAGTGAAGGAAATTTAAAAAGAGTGGGGATAATGAGGTGGCAACACTGAAGGCTCTAACGCTTCTGATTTGCTACAGGCAAGAACTCTTACCATTTGAAATAAATAATAGTCAAATTCCTCTTTGGATGGATACAAACATCTTTAACTGATGATAATTAACAATTTATCAGACGAAATTGAACAAATTACATGGCAAATAACTTATAGAAACATTAGAAAGCAGTTGTAAATTATAACAAATTTCATGAAACATGGCATTTTAAAACATATTAGTGTCGCCCTCATAGTAAAAGAGAAGAAGTTCACAAGGGCCAAGTAATACAAATTAACAGAAGTCCAAAAAATATGGAAACAATTAAACGAGTGTAATGTGTTTACTATGTAAACAAACAAAGTGTAAAACAATACAGTACGCCCTTCATATATTATAATTTAAAAAAATTTACATATCATCTTTGTGTTAATAAACATTTTCAAAATTTGTTTAAAGAATTTGATATAACTTTGGGTCCTCAAAATAAATATAATATTACAAATTTGCTACATTTCTCTAAAAAGATAACATTTCCAATAATAAAAATCTGGCATTTATCAACTTAATTGTTTAGAGTGGGACCAGGTTTACATTGGAAAGAGGCAATATAATTTAGAAACCAGAACAAAAGAACATTTTCAAAATATAAGATATAGACAGACTGATAAATCAGTCATGGCAGATCATTTTTGGCCATTTAGCCACAAAATAAATCCAGAAGAAAAATTCAGCTCAGCCTAAATGACAGCATGCATCGAAGCCCTCAAAGTTAGCAGTACATTCACCAAAACAGCCAACCCAAAACGCAAAACAGTTCCATGGTGGAATAACGACCTTACAATAATGAGGAAGAAGGTGAATACCTTCAGAAGCAAATACCAGAGGACACAGATCAACAATGTTCTCTGGGAACAGTGAAAGAAACTCTACTCTGAAGAGAAAAGTAAATATCAAGCAAAACTAAAAACCTCAAAGATTCTCTTGTGGAAAGAATATTGCAATAACACCACTTCAAATCCAGAAAAAATAGAATATAAAACAGCCTCAGGGAAAAGAAAAGACAGCCAAATAACAACTCTCATAAGCAAGGAAGGAAAGTATAAAACAGATCTAAAAGAAACCTAGGGAGTATACATTCAACTATATCATCCCAAAAGACAATGAAATGGAAGATACAGAACACCACAAACAAATAAAGCAGGAAATAGAAGAGCCAATGAATACAAAAGATGATAGAAACTTTACAGGAGAAGAAGTTAACCCTTTCACTGCAGATGTCGGAACTGTTCCGTCAGTATGATTCACTGCTCTCCTTACGGATGACATTGAATTGCGGACACACAGCAGTTGACATGGGTAAACAGAAATGAAGGTCACTAAATGCAGCATTCTCTAAGCAGTGTTGGTAAGCCATCTGCTGGGGTTGTACTAGTTCAATTTCTCTGCTGTGTGCTGCTGTCTATCATATAAAATCTGAAGCCCTGCATGGTAGATTTGTAGCAGACATTTGCACATTGTGCAAGCCGGTCACGTGACTCGGGCTGTACAAAATCAAGGCTTCCTAAAGCAAGCAGTCACATGTCCTGCAGGATGCAGATTTATTAGCAGAATTTGAAGCAGTATCATTCGATGTATCAGATTTTGACTTTGATAACAGTGAAAGTGGAAGTTGTAATGAAGATAATACTACAAATAGTGAGAGTGATGACAGTGATGTAGAATCTGAACCCATGCAACATGCCTAAAAGAAGATGTATTGATTCTTCCTTTCACTGGCAACAGGGTCCATTTAGGCCAGTAATTTACTCTTTTGATGAGCAAAATCCAGGTATGCAAGCAGATTTGAATGAAAATTTTACAGTGGCTAATATTTTCAAGTTATTCTTTTTATTCCATATTATGTAACATATTGCAAACGAGAGCAATAAGTATTTCAGTTTCTTGTGTGAAAAATTACCACCAAGCCCCCCCCCCCCCCCACCATACTCGACTGCAGACATGGACAGATATTTCTCCTGAAGAGCTACATATTTTCTTTGCCTTGACAATGCTTATGACCAGAGTAAAGCAGCATACAATAGCAAAATATTGAACAAAAATAATCCCCTTATTGCTACTCCACAATTTTCAGACTACATGTCCAGGGATCGGTATCTTTTACTTCTAAGACTTTTACACTTCAATGACAATAAAACACAAAATAAAGGAGACAGATTGTACAAATTGAGACCTGTTATTGAGCATTTTAGACATACTTTCAGCAAATTATTCTCACCATTTCAAAACCTCTACATTGAGGAAAGTCTTATGCTATTCAAAGGTCGCCTTTCGTTCAAACAATATATCCCTTTCAAAAGACACAGGTTTGGTGTAAAAGTGTTTGTGCTTTGTGATTGTCAGACTGGTTATATTCTGTGACCTTGGGGTGTCAGGGGCTGTGGTACAAACCCTCGCTACAAAGTGCATGCATAAAGGGCATAACTTATGACTAGACAATTAGTATTCGAATCCTGTTCTTTATAATTGGCTACAAATAAATGAAACAAATGCATGTGGCATTGTTAGAAGGAACAGGAAAGGAATGACAAGCCTCACAGCAAAATTAGAGAAGGGACAATTAGAATCTGCACATACAGACAATATGTTAGCACTAAAGTGGTTAGACAGACAAGAGGTTTGTATGCTAACTACTTTCCACACAGACTCAATGAGACCGACAGGCAAAGTGGATAAAAAGACTAAAATGCAAATAATGAAACCTGACTGTGTTATGGGTGCTGTTGACAGATCGGACATGATAGGCTCCCTCAAATGTGTAAGGAAGACTTTGAAGTGGTATAGAAAATTCTTCTTTTATCTCTTAGACATGACACTGCTAAATGCACACTCACTTAATAATTTCAAAACTGGTAAGAATGTTACACTCGCTGACTTTCAACTTACTCTAATTACTGAACTTTGACAAGAATTTCATACACCAAGATTAACAAGTAAACCTGGGAGGCCTATATCTGGTGACCAACCCACAAGAAAGCCTGCCAGAAGATGTCATGTATGCTCCAACACCACTATTGGCCAGAAAAAAAGAAAAGAGACAAAGTATATGTGTGCCATATCAGATTTTGATCAGATCAGAATTTATAGCCAAATCTGCTTCATACTCATAGAAAGAATACTATATACATTACAATTTGGATATCCCTGAATTGTTAATAAATTTCTGTTCATCAATATTTTGGGAAAGTGTCACTTTAAAAATTAAGACATCAAAATTCAGATCATTATATAGCAGCTTTTTATTAATGTTTCTATTGTGATCCTTGGACAACCCTATGTAAAGTGTGTTACCTGTGGTATCTTTTCCTTGTTTTGAAACGTTTTATTTTTTAATTGTGTTACTCTGCATTCATCTACAACTCTGGTGAGTGTTTCAGAATATTATGTGTTAATTCTGCATGGTATTTTAAAGAATATACTAATTAATGTTATCTAAAATAATTCAGCAAGGAGGGTCTGTGACCTTGTTAATACTTCAGCACTGAAAGGGTTACATCAACTACCAAAAACATAGATCACACGAAAATGCCGGGAGAATATGGAATAACCAGTAAAATACTGATGTGGACACTTAATGCCTCCCTCAAACAGTAACATCTATATACAATGGATGCTTGGAAAACAGAGGTTTCCCAAAAAAATGGAAAAAGACCAGAATAATTTACAATCACCAAAACAGGAAAAGAGAAGCTCATAGATCCATCCAAGTTCAGACCTATAAGCCTATTAAACGAAGGAGGGAAAGTCCTAGAGAAGATACTCATAAGTAGAGACAACCACTACCTCTACACGAACAAATTACCAAATGAAAATCAATATAGCTTCAGACCACAAAAAAGTCCACCGATGCCGCAATAGCAGTTAAAGACTATATGTGAAGCAATTCCTTTCTTGGAAGTGTTGAAAACAGTGTTTTTATGATAAATTAACTTTAAAGAGAGTCAATTAATGACATTAAACAACACTTACTTTTAAACTTTTCTGGAACATGTTTCAGAGGCTTTGCCTCTATCCTCAGCCGGCCATCGACTGGTTCTCATTGGTGTAGTTGACGATATTTTGAGACAGGTCTCCTCTGGTGGCAGTTCAAGGAACTTGCTGAACAAATCTTTCTGGGGGATGTCGAAATTGAATACTTTGTTCCTATTTTTTGAAATGAAGATTTGTTCCCATGTGGATAGTTCTTGTTTTCCTAATGTATGTTTGAGTAGTTTTGGTTCTGGATTTGTGTTGTGGTTTTTTTCCCAAAAATGTGTGGCAACTGCTAATTTTTCTAATTGTTTATATTTTATGTTTCTAAAGTGTTCCTTTGCTCTTGTTTCTAAATTTCTTTTGGTTTTTCCAATTTAAATTTGACTACAGTCATTGCATTCAATTTGATATATACCAGATATTTTCTGGCCGGCTGAGGATAGAGGCAAAGCCTCTGAAACATGTTCCGGAAAAATTTAAAAGTAAGTCGAGATTTGACTGTATTGGAACACCACAGTGAAGCGAAAAATTATTAAATTTTAGATGAGTCATATTTTTTACACATCTGCTTCACTTTCGTACCTATTTTGAGGACATGTTTCGCAAATCATTGTTTGCATCTACGGCTCTTATGCGACTGAAGCTCATGAAATTGAAGATAGCACAGAATTACTAAAATACGTACAAAAACATAGTGAACTCGTCATATGGGAGAGGATATACATAGAAAAACATAAAAACCAACTAATGAACTTTGAAATCCCGCTAGAAGAGAATCCCACATTTAAGTTCATCACTAAATCAACAGATGGCAGCAACAACCCCAGAATTACCCACACCGCTGGATCTAGCTTCAGTCGCATAAGAGCCGTAGATGCAAACGAAGATTTGCGAAACATGTCCTCAAAATAGGTACGAAAGTGAAGCAGATGTGTAAAAAATACGACTCATCTAAAATTTAATAATTAAAAGTAAGTGTTGTTTAGTGTCATTAATTGACTCTCTTTAAAGTTAATTAATATAAGTGAAGCGTTTACCAATGGACAAATTTTAAGGATCGTTAACCTGGAAGTAAAAGTAGTCGACTCCTCATGGTGGCCAAGCATCCTGAAGGCAATAAAAGATTTCAAATGACCCAGAAATCCGTACAACCTCTCCAAGAGCTATTTGACAGACAGAGCGGCCTTCATCAACTCTAACATCCAAGGCTCATGCAGTGGACCGGGGTAATGTAATATACAGTGTAACAGTTTACTAAACCTGGAATATGAAATGAATATAAAGTTTGCTGACGACCTGTTAATTGCAGTCAGAGCAGAAACAGAAGCAGAGAACTTCATGAACATTAATATTAGAAAAGTCACAAAGTGGTCGATTGAAAACAAAACTCACTTCAATGAAAGCACGTCAAAAGTAATATTAATATCAAGAAGACGGAAAAAGAGAAAGACAATAGACATCTACATGAATGGGAAACAACTAGAGCAAGTAGAAAAAATGGAATAATTGGGCATAACTAAAGACAGCCGATTCACGTTTAACGACCACATAAACAAAGTCAGCAAAAAGTGCATTAAATTAATCAAGGTACTGTATAAATCGGCAAGTATAGGTTAGGGTTAAAAACACCAGGCTCTAGAAATATATAAAGGAGCAGTACTGCCAATTCTACTATATGCTACACCAGTCTGGATAGAATCAATAGAAAAGAAACAAAAACAGATGAAGTCCAAAAACCAATGCTCACAAGGATGGCAAAAGTACGAGGGCTCTTCAATAAAGAATGATCATAATTTATTTACGGTCATAATTTTTCGAACTAAAATTCAATCTCATTATATTCTCTTAGCTTAATGTGAAACAAACACGCCGTAGTCGTTTCAGTGTTGGTACTCCTGGTTCCCGCCTTTATCAGACATGTTCAGTATCGCCTACCGCTGCAATGGAGGTAACACGCAGGGAACAATATGCGACTTTGAAACTCTGCTTTCGTCTCAACAAATCTTCAGTTGAGGCCTATACAATATTACTGGAGGCCTATGGAGAGTCTGTTCTTCCCTACAGCACAGCTCGAAGGTGGTTTAAAATGTTTAAAGAGGGGAGAAAATCAATTTCAAAGGAAGGTGAACCCGGTGCTCCAATTACTGCTCTTACAGAAGAAAACATTAACACTGCTACTGCCATTGTGAGAGAGGATCAACGAATTACCTTAAGATCACTTTCTGAAATACTGAACATTACATTGGGTATTAATTATTCTTTCACACTGGCCGTGTGTAGGCTAAATTGTGGAAACGTAGAGTCAGACTGAAAAATTCAATGCCATAGCCGGGATTTGAACCACGGATCTTCTGGTTTCCATCCAGCCGCACTACCTTTGTGCTACTATGGCCAACGTGCCGACATGACATTAAATTCTACAACTGACTCGTATTTTCCCGGTAAACCACTTAGGAGTTCTCATAAACACATGAGACAACTACCTTAATGGCGACTTACTACATGTAAGTACTTTAAGGCCGGGCTTTATAGTTAACCACTATTGGGTTAATTAATGGAAATTAATTATTCCTTCACACTGGCCGTGTGTAGGCTAAATTGTGGAAACGTAGAGTCAGACTGAAAAATTCAATGCCATAGCCGGGATTTGAACCACGGATCTTCTGGTTTCCGTCCAGCCGCACTACCATTGTGCTACTATGGCCAACGTGCCGACATGACATTAAATTCTCCAACTGACTCGTATTTTCCCAGTAAACCACTTAGGGGTTCTCATAAACACATGAGACAACTACCTTAATGGCAACTTACTACATGTAAGTACTTTAAGGCCCAGGCTTTATACTTGACCACTATTGGGTTAATTAATTTCCATTAATTAATTTCCATTAATTAACCCAATAGTGGTTAACTATAAAGCCCGGGCCTTAAAGTACTTACATGTAGTAAGTCGCCATTAAGGTAGTTGTCTCATGTGTTTATGAGAACACCTAAGTGGTTTACCGGGAAAATACGAGTCAGTTGGAGAATTTAATGTCATGTCAGCACGTTGGCCATAGTAGCACAATGGTAGTGCTGCTGGACGGAAACCAGAAGATCCTTGGTTCGAATCCCGGCTATGGCATTGGATTTTCCAGTCTGACCCTACGTTACCACAATTTAGCCTACACACAGCCAGTGTGAAAGAATAATTAATTTCCATTAATTAACCCAATAGTGGTTAACTATAAAGCCCGGGCCTTAAAGTACTTATATGTAGAAAGTCACCATTAAGGTAGTTGTCTCATGTGTTTATGAGAACTCATAAGTGGTTTACCAGGAAAATACGAGTCAGTTGGAGAATTTAATGTCATGTCGGCACGTTGGCCATAGTAGCACAATGGTAGTGTAGCTGGAAGGAAACCAGAAGATCCGTGGTTCAAATCGCGGCTATGTCATTGAATTTTTCAGTCTGACTCTACGTTTCCACAATTACATTGGGTGCCACCCACAGTGGGTGACAGAAACATTACACATGAGACGTGTTTGTGCACGATGGGTTGCAAGACTGTTGATTCCCAAACAAAAGGACATTCGCATGCAGATTTGCATGCAGTTAAACTTGATGTTAGAGGAATATCCGGAATTTCTTTCAAACGAAATTACTAATGATGAAACTTGACTACATCATTTTGATCCTGAGAGCAAACAGCTAAGCTCAGTGTGGAAATCTTTATCACCAACCCCCAAAAACGCAAAAGTGGTTGCTTCTGCTGGTAAAGTTATGGTCATCTCATTGTTTGATATTCATGGAATGGTTTATCAGCATGCTGTACCTACACACACATCAGTAACTGGACAATACTACAGAAATGTCCTGAAAACATTGCAAAGCCACATCAGGCTTAAAGGACCACATTTCTGTGAAGCAGACTGGATGCTGCATCACAATAGTGCGCGGCCGCATATTGCCAATGTTGTTGCTGATCAACGTGAAGTGCATTTCTCACCCTCCACATAGTCCGGATTTAGCCCCATGTGACTTTTTTCTATTCCCTAACTTGAAGAAATGCCTTTGTGGGAGGCACTCTGTGGGAGGCATTACCCATCAACAGAAGCAGTGGTGAAGGCTGCAGAGGCAATTTTGAAGGATCTCTCAAAAAATGGTTTCCAGCATGTCTTTGAAGACTGTCAGAAATGCCGGGACAAGTACATCACATTCAGGGGAGACTATTTTTAGATGGACCATCAAAATTATGAGGATGAGTAAAGGTGCATAGTCAAAAAAAAAAAAAGTGATCATTCATTATGGTACAGTCCTCGTATATCAAACAATTTCCCATGAAGCACTCTGCACAATCACGGGAACAATACCCTTAGGTTTAAAGGCAAGAGAGGTGGCTGGACTATATAATATAAAAACAGGAAAAACCAACACTGAGTACCAAATAGACCCAATGAATTGGCTCCATCCCGCTGACTTCTAAGGTAAAGAAACCAAAAAATAGGAAACAATGAATATACAATATGGCAAATATATACAGACAGAAGCAAAAGTGACGTGGGAGTGGGAGTGGAAGCAGGAGAAGCAACATACAGACAAAACCAGCTGATATATCAACAAAAATATAAACTCAATGACAGATGCTCAAATAATCAGGCGGAGCTGGCAATCGCAAAAGCACTGGAATCAATAGGATCAACGGAGACTGAAGACACAGAAAACAAAACAGTAAACATACACACAGACAGCAGAATAACAATTGACTCCACAGACGATTCCAATAATCACAATCACCTAACAGAGAAAGTACGAAAAAATACAGCTATACTCAGAGCAAAAAATTGGAAAATACAATTCAAATGGGAAAGTCCCATATTGGCATAGAGGGAAATGAGATAAGTGACAATCTGGCAAAGAAGGCAGCAAAAACTGATTAAATATACTACAACAAACTACCACTCACAACAGCAAAACAAATCCTTTGGGAATAAACAAAAATTAAATGGCAGCAGATATGGGAACAGACTTCTAAGGGCACAATCACAGAGGAATTGGTCCCAACAGTGGAAAGCAGACCGACAAACAAGTTCTACCTAACACCAAACATAACAACAATACTTACAGGACATGGAAACATCAACACACATCTCCACAGACTCAAAATCGCTAGCAGCCTCGAGTGTTCATACAGAAGAGGACCGCAAACGGCGGATCACCTAATATTCCAGTGCAGTGTGGTGAATAGTACAAGAGAAACTGTAATAGTGTTCTTAGAACACATAACTGGCCAATACACATCCTAATTAAAAGGCATTTAAAACTGTTCACAAAATATGTACACCTTATAGACTTTCAAATACTGAAAAAGACTAATGTGTAACACAAGCAAAATACTATAATGTGTTTCAAATGGGATGATGTTTGTCCTTGAGCGCTACTAGGTGAGCAACTAATCGGAGTCCTGCGGTGTTGTCGTATTGCATTCCTCCTAAGTGGTGTGTGACGAGCGCCAAACTAATCAATCTACAATAAATACTATTACTACCCCTCAGCCAGCAAGAATATCAAAAAGAATACCATCAAATCTTAAAAACTGCAATTAAAAATAGATATGGAAAAAGCCTTATAGATAAAAATATAAAGTCATTCAAACTTCAAAAAAGATTAAAACAGATCAAAACTCTTTCACCAATGAAACAAGAAATTAGATTTGCTAAATTTACTTACCACCCCTGGGCCACAAAAAAGTTCCCAAAAAATATTCAAGAAATACAATATAACATTGGCACCAAAAAACAATTACAACATTAAAAACTTACTTAACAGTAATAATACTGATAAGATAAAACCAGAAGAAAAGTCAGGCATTTACAAGATTAAGTGTAAAGAGTGTGAACAAATTTACATAGGGAGGACAAAAAGAAACATAGGCACTAGAAAGAAGGAACATTTTAGGCACCTAAGATACAAAAATATTGATAAGTCTGCAATAGCAGCTCATTTCTGGTCTGAAAATCATGAAATTGAAGATAGCACCAAATTACTAAAATACATACAAAAACATAGTGAACTTGTCATATGGGAGAGAATATACATAGAAAAACATAAAAACCAACTAATAAATTTTGAAATCCTGCCAGAAGATAACCCCACATTTAAATTCATCACAAAATCAACAGATGGCAGCAGCAACTCCAGAACTACCCACACCACTGGATCAAGCTTTAGTCGCATTAGAGCCGACGATGCGAACGATGGTTCACGAAACATGTCCTCAAAATAGGTACGTAAGTGAAGCTGATGTTTAATAAATACGACTCATCTATAATTTAATAATTATTTTGCTTCATTGTGGTGTTCCAATACAGTTAAATTTCGACAATTTATTAAATTTTAATGTCCCGTATGAAAAGAATCTCTCATGCAGTATCTCCAGCTAAAAATCATCTAGGAAGCAGGTAGTGAATCAAGACTGATGTTGGAAATAAGTCTCCGAAACATGCTCCCATAGAGTTCTGTTGTAGAAAGTGAAATTAATAAAAAATAACTATAGTAATAAATATTAAAAGCAGAAGCATTATTAACAGTGAAGTATTCTTCATATTTGAGTTTGATTTATGAGTCACTATGTTTACACTCAAACTTCACTTACTTGTTGTATAACAAACCTTTTCAAGATCATTCGATCTCATCCTCAGCTGTTTGGTGACTAAATGAACATTCCTCTTCTTCCACTACTATGGAGCTCCGATCACTCTGCCATCTGGTGTTATGGGCACTAAGTTTTAATACTTCATTTAATGCCGGGATTTCAAAATTTATAACTTTATCACGGTTCTTGTTTATGAATATTTTTTCCCAAATATCCAATTCTATGGGTGTACTTAAAGATTTTAACAGTTTAATGTTGTGGCCAATGTTGTGGTTTTCTGTCCAAAAATGGTGTGAAACTGCAGATTTTTCTGTTTGTTTCAACTTGATGTTCCTCTGGTGTTCTTTCTGCCTGGTTAACAAGTTTCTCTTAGTTTTTCCTATGTAGCTTTTTTCACAGGTTTCACAATTAATCTGATAAATTCCTGATTTCAAATTGTTGGGGGATTGAATTTTTGAGTGGTTTATTTAGCAGGTTCCTCAGACTGAATTTGTTTTGGGGTGCTTGTTTTATGTTTAGTCTTTTGAAGATTCATCCAAATTTTCTAAAAGCCCATGGATGGTAGGTGAATTTTCTATATTGCCAATTTGTGTTTTTAAGTGGTGTGAGAGTGGTATTTTTGATATTATCTTCAGTTTTCCCTTTCTCTTCATCATGTTCCTTATGATGGCTGGGTTGAATCCATTTAATACTGCTATCTCTTTTATGTGTTGTTGTTCTTTCAAAAATTCCTCCTTACTCAGTGGGATGTTGTATAGCCGGTGAATTAGGCTTCTAAAGGCAGCTAGTTGATCTGAAACTGGGTTGTATTCATTTTTCTTTATGTAATTCTCTGTGTGTGTGGGCTTCCTGTATATTCCAAAATCTACACCATGAAGATTTCTAGTTATCCTAAGGTCCAAAAACTAGCACCCAAAACAAATTCAGTCTGAGGAACCTGCTAAATAAACCACTAAATAATTCAATCCCCAACAATTTGAAATCAGGAATTTATCAGATTAATTGTGAAACCTGTGAAAAAAGCTACATAGGAAAATCTAAGAGAAACTTGTTAACCAGGCAGAAAGAACACCAGAGGAACATCAAGTTGAAACAAACAGAAAAATCTGCAGTTTCACACCATTTTTGGCAGAAAACCAAAACATTGGCCACAACATTAAACTGTTAAAATCTTTAAGTACACCCATAGAATTGGATATTTGGGAAAAAATATTCATAAACAAGAACCGTGATAAAGTTATAAATTTTGAAATCCCGGCAATAAATGATGTATTAAAACTTAGAGCCCCTAACACCAGATGGCACAGTGATCGGAGCTCCGTAGTAGTGGAAGAAGAGGAATGTTCATTTAGTCACCAAACAGCTGAGGATGAGATCGAATGATCTTGAAAACATTTTAATTATACAACAAGTAAGTGAAGTTTGAGTGTAAACATAGTGACTCATAAATCAAACTCAAACTATAGGTAAACTGCGAATAAAATACAGTTGGAGGTGTGATTTACCAAATTTGAAGCTTTCCAGCTTTCCCCCCTCCACCATCATTTTAGGCTGCCTCTCCTCTCCTCGATAGCTAAGCTGCAGTGCACAGGTCAATGTATGGAGGAGAGGGAGTCATGTAAAGCTTGGATGTTGAGGAGGGGAGACGACTGTGCTCGGACATGCGCACACCGACCGCAATTTATTTGCAGTATATCTGTATAAAGGTTTACATATAAATGTTAAAATAACTTCATTGTTTTCCACAATGAAAGCTTTCAAACAAAAATTGTATTTCTGTCTGATTATGTTGCTCAAAAATAATGAATACATCAATTTGAAACACACTGTAGGTAATACCTGAATGCATCCACATCGAGTTTGTGACACAGTTCTGTATTGATGCGCACAGTGACCTCCACAACCTGTTGGTTTCATTTGGATCATGTTGTTGCCTACAGGTGGGCACCTCCTCATCCCCAAGCGCCACACATACTTCACCTGTCAAACACTCATCACAATGTCGGAATGTGGGCAGGGATAAATCTGTAATAAACAGAAAACACAAACACATAAATATCAGCAACATATGCTTAGCTTAGCATTCTTCATTATAATTTATTGCAGAACATGTTTATTATTGATTTTATAATTAACACTAGAAGGACCGCACCCGTCATTTTGACGGATGTGCTGTTTTAGATGACTTATTTCTTGCTTACATTTTTTCTCTACACTTCCCATGTTCTACGACTTTTAGTAAACACTCATGACAAATGAGTCCACAAAGAATTAAGCATTTTGGACCCTTCTAAAAACTGGTACAAACAAATCTTACCATGACGTCATCCGTCATTTTGACGGGTATGGAAGTTTGAACAATAGCCTTCGGATCTGTCCACATCTGTTGTTTTCCTTCCTGATTGGTTTATGGCACTCTGCATACCCTTTGTCGATGAGTAAGAAAACTTTATTGCCCAAGTGGCGCATTTCGTGCTACCACTTTTGTATTTACAAGATGTTGGAGCAAAAAACTTTCCTTTGAAGTTATTATGGTCGACTACATGGAGAGACCACCTGTTTCCAGGAACACAATTAACAGAAACAAATTTGCTGAAATTTTGTAGTTTATGTGATTTGATGACAGGAACACACGTTCCCAAAGACTAAGTACAGGTCGCTTTGCAGCTGCTACTCCTGTCTAAAATCCTCTTATTGCCAATTCCTTGCAATGTTACATTCCAGGTGAAAATAACACTGAGGATGAGCAAATGTTTCCTTGCAATGCTAGATGCTCTTTCATTCAATATATGAGCAATAAACCGGACAAATTTGGAATAAAGTTTTGGCTTGTAGTTGATGGAAATTCGAAGTATCTGGTGAATGGTTTTCCTTACCTGGGCAAAGATGAGCAGTGTCCCACAGGTGTTCCTGTTGCAGAGCATGTTGTAATGCGTCTTATAAGCCCTTTGTTTTTGCAGGAAGAAATATTACATGTGATCATTTTTCCACAACCAATTGCAGTAAGTTTGAAGCATGAAAGTACAAGCATTGTGGCCACAGTAAAGAAATGTAGAAGAGGAATCCCTCAATCAGCAAAATGTGCTACAGCATCTTTCCACACAACTGTACTTTATAAATAAGGTGACGTAACTCTGACATGCTATCAGGGGAAAAAGAACAAAAATGTGCTCCTTTTGAGTTATGTGTATTACACAATTACTATAAATAAACAATAGCCTAATAAGCTACCCGAATCAGTGGCGTACTACAATAACACCAAGTATGGCATTGACGTCGTCCATCAAATGGCTCAACTTTACATAGTGAAATATGGATGCAGAAGGTAGCCTATGCATGATTTTTTTTCAATGTGTTGGCCTTGGCAGCTGTTAATGCATGGGTACTCTATAAGGAAGGAACAGGTGAAAAAGTAAGCAGACGTCAGTTCTTATACAACTTAGCAGCAAGCATGTTTAGGCAACGCTGAATACACTGAACAACAATTTACAGCGCTGAATTGTAAATATTGTAATCCTTGTTTCACGTAAGCTTGCCCAGTATCTCTTACCGGTCACGTGACCTAATCACATCTCATTGGCTGCTATTGTGGTAAAGACAGTCGTGCAGTAAAAATTGGTTCGTTATTTAACATGGTGATATATCTTTATATATTGGAGGGGAATTGTCAAATTTATATTTTCGTAATTGTTTTAATTAAATATATTACGCAACAGAGATGATTTATCTGAAATGCATGTTAATTCTTAAACGAAGTAAAGAGGAGGTTCCTTTGCTCTCAAGCACAAGACACGATAGCACGTGCTTCAGCGGTAGTAGTGACATATTTGTTTATATGACTTTTATCACTGACCTTGTTTTGAACTGGATTAGTCATATATCTCCATTCGAAGGTTGTTGTGCCTAGTGCGAAAGCTAAGTTATTTTATTGATAGTTGATTGCGCGTGTACTTATATGAATAATGGCAGAGCCTACCGCCAGTTTTTCACTGAAGTATCGCAAGGGCAAATCTTTACAAACAGGCGAAAAAAGAATTGTGTTGCATGTGTTTAATGCACTCATAGAGAAGAATCCGTCTTTTTCAGTGAGAGAAGTCGAACAGCTGTGCTCTGAAGTTACAGGTGTGAGTGTTAGATCCGTAGAAACATCCAGAAAACAGGAAAACTTACCACTCAGGCAAAAGCAGGAATAAACAAAAGCGCGTGCTCGGAGAAAATACGTGAAAAGTGCCGTGCGTCGTCATGTGTAGGTATAGTTGTTCTTTAGAAACGAACTCCCTAACATAAATAACATTTCGTTTGCTGTAAATGAGGATGCAGATGTACCAAATTTCAGCAGATTGCTTATATAGCTGGGGTTTGTGAATGAAAAAAGAGGCAAGAAAAATGTGCTAAAAAACAGAGGCGATGTTGCTGTGTGACGAAGATGTTATTTAAGGACAGCCAGAGTGTACCGAGAGACAAGTTGCAAAATATACTACCTTGACGAGACTTGGGAGAACGAAGAACACACGAAAAGTAAGGTATGGCATGACACAACTTTTAAGACTGAAAGACAAGCATTTTTGAAAGCTATGTGTGCTGGTTTAAAATATCCAGTGGAAAAGGCTGAAGGCCTTTCATTATAAACTTGTTTCAGTTACATTGCTCAGTCATTCAGTTTCAACTTGCTCACTTTCATTATAAACTTGTATTTTTGCATGCCTTCATATCCTTATTTGTATGATTTTATTTTTATTTTCCCGGCAATTATTATGACGTTTCCTGCAGGTTTAAAAGTGACGGAAAGGCACTGCCTATGGCCTATGGCATGAAAGCACTAGCCAATTAGGGCGAGGGGGAAGGTAGTTTAACGCGGAGTGATACATGTCAGCGGGGCAAGGTTACATGAAACAGAGTATAGAATTATTTCTGATCCTAAAGTTTAGGTTTAATATTTTGATGAGTCACCAATTTACGAGCACCTGCTCAATTATGTAAGTGTAATGTGACGAATAAAGTATTGTATTGTATCGTACACGTCTCTTAGGTGCTACAATGCTCCAGGTGGCTTTGAATGAGTGAAATCAGGTTTATAAGTAAAGCAGATGTGTAATAAATACGACTCATCTTTAATTAATAAAAGTTTATAAGTGGTTTTTCTATTATATACTGTAATACTGAGTTTGATTTATGACTCACTATGTTTACACTCAAATTTCACTTATTTGTTGTTGTTTAATTGAAACGTTTTCAAGAACATTCGATCTCATCCTCAGCTGTTTGGTGACTAAAGGAAAATTCTTCCTCCTCCACTACTATGGTGCTCCGATCCCTCTGCCATCTGGTGTTAGGGGCACTAAGTTTTAATACTTCATTTAATACCGGGATTTCAAAATTTATAACTTTATCACGGTTTTTGGTTTTGAAATTCCAGTATTAAATGAAGTATTAAAACTTAGTGCCCCTAACATCAGATGGCAGAGGGATCGGAGCACCGTAGTAGTGGAAGAAGTGGAATGTTCATTTAGTCCCCAAACAGTGAGGATGAGATCGAATGATCTTGAAAACGTTTCAATTATACAAGTAAGTGAAGTTTGAGTGTAAACATAGTGACTCATAAATCAAACTCAATAATGAAGAATACTTCACTGTTAATAATGCTTCTGCTTTTAATATTTATATACTGTAGTATTCAAAATTTTATGTTGAAACACATGTGTTTGCTAAGGGAATTAGTCCATCTCGCATTTCGTTATCGTATATATCTGGATTAATTTTTAGGCTTAAAATGTTCATTTTCCCATGTAATTCTTCAGACAAAGGTAAAATTATATACTGGTAAACTGTATAAATAATATTAGATAAACTGGCATGCATTCAAATTTGTTTACTATTTTAAAAAGGGCAAATAAAACTGCACCCCTCAAAATGACGGATTGGTCCTTTTCGGTAGACCATACTCGCCGGTTCTGCTAGTGTTAAAAATGTTGATAAGTATAAATGTCAAATGCCCATTAAAACACATATCTTCCCTCAAAAACTAATAGATAATTATAAAAGTTCTGATGTTTTGAATTCACATGACTTTCTCTACTTGTTCTTTTAATGACTATCCATGGAAAAACTTATTCTTCTATGTGCTACTTTTTAAGCGAGATTAACCTTTGTTACACATTTACTGATTTCACTATGAGGGTAAGAAGGATACAGTAGGTTTCAGTCATTAAGTAAAATACATTTTTTGTGGCACTAACCATTTCCAAAATGTTCTTTATTACTGGTATCAACTGTGATGTATTTTAAGTTTCTCTTTAACCCGTAATTGCTTGCATTGTTAGATAAAATCTAACAAATGACAATATACATGTGTTTGGAGGAATTTAGTAACAGTGACGTCAAAATTAATCTCAGAAACTATTTGTAGTTGGTTTATTAATACTTGTCACTTACTTGTTTATATTTATGAGAGACTAGTTTCAAAGGCATTCGCCTCCATTTTCAATCTCTTTCCAACTGGCATCTGTTGTTGTCTGCTCTCTCTCTGGTGGTGGAACTATGAACTTCTTTGTCAAATTATCTACTGGTGGGATTTCAAAGTTCATTACGCGATCATTATTTATGAGTGCATTTGAAACACAAATTAAAAAGTCCTTCCCATTTATCTTCAAAGTTTGGTATAGATATGTTGACGACATCTTTGCAATTGTACCGAATAAACATTTAGAAGATGCATTAAAATTACTCAATCTGCAAGAAAGGACTATAAAATTCATTATAGAAAAGGAAACCAATGGGCAACTCTCTTTCTTTGATCTAAATATCATCAGAAATGACACAAAAATAAAATTTTGAATTTACAGGAAACCAACACATTCAGAAAATTACATAAAAAATAATAGCCACAACCCAATTACACATAAACATGCAATAATAAACAGCCTTACACACAGACTAGTCAACATACCCATGGAAAAAGAAGAATATTTCAAAGAACAAAAAACAATACTACACATAGCAGAAGAAAATGGATACAACAAAAGTTTGGTGTTGAAGAAAATTAGAAAAGCTAAACTAAAGAAAACCATTAAGGAAGCAACCACAATTACAAAAGAAAAAGAAAGCAACAGCATATTCAGTTCATTCACATATCACCCAAAAACATTTAATAAATTTAAAAAGATCTTCAAGGAACAAAATATCACCTTGGCACCTACTAATAGACACTCAATTTTAAAATTGTTGTGGCCCAGGGGTGGTAAGTAAATTTAGCAAATCTTATTTCTTGTTTCATTGGTGAAAGAGCTGAGATCAGTTTTAAACCTTTTTGAAGTTTGAATGATTTTAGTTTTTTATCTACAAGGCTTTTTCCATATCCATTTTTAATTGCAATTTTTAATATTTGATGGTATTCTTTTTGATATTCTTGCTGGCTGAGGGGTAGATTTACTAATCTGTGCGTGAGACTGTTAATGGCATGTTTGTGTGGAATTGGGTTGAAACTATTTGCTTTGATGTAATTATCTGAGTGTGTTGCTTTTCTATGAAAACCAAATTCCAGTTTTTAATTGTTTTTTGTGATTTTAAGGTCCAAAAAAGGTAGAGTAGTCCTCTTCAGTTTCCACTGTGAATTGTATGCTGGGTTCTTGAATGTTGAGTAGTTTCAAAGCATCATCTATTTGATGTGTGTTTGGAGGAATTTAGTAACAGTGACGTCAAAATTAATATAAAAATTATTTGTGGTTGGTTTATTGACACTCGTCACTCGTAAGTGACGAGTGTCAATAAACCAACCACAAATAATTTTTACATCATCTATTTGTTTGTAGTGCACTATTGCAAAGATGTCGTCTACGTATCTGTACCATGTTTTAAAAATATGAGGGAAGGCTTTAGTTATATGTGTTTCGAAAAAGCTCATGTATAAATTGGCCAAAAATTGTGATAGCGAGCTTCCATAGCCAGTCCTGAAATTTGTTTGTAATACTTGCCATAGAAAACAAAATAATTTTGGTGTATACATATTTCAGACATTGCCAAATATTCTTCTATTGTACTGGCATCTAGGTTAATAGAAGTTAGCCATTTCTTAAGTTGAATCAAAAGTTTGTCTATTGGGATGCTAGGGAAGAGGGAGCGGACATCAAAGGATACTAAAGTGTCTTGAGGGTTTAGTTTAAGATTTTGAATTTTTTCTACCAGGTCTAAAGAGTTTTTTATGCTTAGAGTATTGAATTGTGGAAAGGCCTGACATTTTTTGGATAGCCATTTTGCCAGAAGGTAAGTAGAAGTACATGGGTATGTTGGGTTTGTGTATTTTAGGCATCCATATAATCTTGCAAGGGTAGGGTTGTCCGGTTTGATAGTTTTTTGTTCTGCAGTTGTTAAAATTTTACTATCATTGATGATTTTGTGTACACGTTTTATGCATTGGTTGAGTGGATTTGAATATATCTCTTTGAATTCTTTTTGTTGTAGTACATCTAAAAGTTTTTCCTTGTATGTATTTTCCTTTGGTATTCATAGAAAAGCAACACACACAGATAATTACGTCAAAGCAAATAGTTTCAACCCAATTCCACACAAACATGCCACCATCAACAGTCTCAAACACAGATTAGTAAATCTACCCCTCAGCCAGCAAGAATATCAAAAAGAATACCATCAAATCTTAAAAACTGCAATTAAAAATGGATACGGAAAAAGCCTTATAGATAAAAATATAAAATCATTCAAACTTAAAAAAAGATTAAAACAGATCTCAGCTCTTTCACCAATAAAACAAGAAATTAGATTTGCTAAATTTACTTACCACCCCAGGGCCTCAAAAAAGTTCCAAAAAATATTCAAGAAATACAATATAACATTGGCAACAAAAAACAATTACAAAATTAAAAACCTACTTAACAGTAATAATACTGAGAAGACAAAACCCGAAGAAAAGTCTGGCATTTAAAAGATTAAGTGTAAAGACTATGAAAAAATTTACATAGGGAGGACAAAAAGAAACATAGGTAGTAGAAAGAAAGAACATTTTAGGCCCCTAAGATACAAAAATATTGATAAGTCTGCAATAGCAGCTCATTTCTGGTCTGAAGATCATGAAATTGAAGATAGCACAAAATTACTAAAATACGTACAAAAACATAGTGAACTCGTCATATGGGAGAGAATATACATAGAATACATAAAAACCAACTAATGAATTTGAAATCCCGTCAGAAGAGAACCCCTCATTTAAATTCATCACAAAATCAACAGATGGCAGCAGAAATGCCAGAACTACCCACACAACTGGATCAAGCTTTAGTCGCATAAGAGCCGATGACGCAAATGATAGTTCACGAAACATGTCCTCAAATTAGGTACATATGTGAACCTGATGTGTCATAAATACGACTCATCTATAATTAAATAATCACCTGTATTGTTATTACTTGTAATGTAGGACACAGAGAATAAAATAAAATGATTTAAAAAGATCACGCATTGATAGAGTCAACATGAAAAATTCAATGCCACGGCCGGGATTTGAATCACAGATCTACCGGTTTCCACCCAGTCACTCTTACCCATTGAGCTACCATGGTCAACTTGCCATCATTACATTAAATTCTCCAATCGACTTACAGATTTCCCGGTAAACCACTAGGGACTCTCGCATCCGAGATACAGCGTTTGTGGCGAATTACTATTGTAAGTACTTGAGTCGCTCGCTTCACCATTAAACTCTTATTATTTAAGTTAATTGATGGAAATGAATCATTTCTTCACACTAGCCATATACAGGCTAAGGTATTGGATTGGTAGTCGACATGAAAAATTCAATGCCATGGCTGAGATTTGAACCACGGAAACCAGTAGTTAAACAGCAAAATTACTTATTATTTTAGGAGAAAGCATTAACATTTAGAGTAGTAAGTCATTATTAAACAGAATAATGTGGGAATTGGTTTTTAAATGAAAAGAGTAAAACAGAAGAGCTTATAGAAAAGCATGACGTTTGTTCTAAATGTCCCTGGTGAAGGGCACAGTCTATGTGGTATTACACAACTTAAATAATTTCATCTACAATATCTCAATTATTATACCATTAATACAGATTTGCACAATTAATTTAGCAAGGTAAATTGTTCTGACATTTTTCTGCAAGGAATGCATCACAGTTCTAACAAGTATGTTATCTGAGCAGCATATGAAGCTGATGTAACAATTTTCTTAATGCTATCCACAACAAGAATGGCAATGAAGAAGAGGATGGTGAAGATGACAGTGGTGAATGATGTGGAGGCAGAAGAAAACATTCTGAATGTTAGTAAAATGATAATGTGGTTCTGTGGATGGACAGGCAAAAGGAATCAAGCAATATTCCTTCTGCCATCTTGACACAATATGTGGAGAGAAAATGTAGCGCATCACTGCATTAAAAAAAAACTTACCAATTTGCTTAAAAGAAAGAAAAACTGGAGAAACTTTCTTTTGTGCGACGCGAGAATATTTTCTCCGTCCAAAGGTGCACGTATACGCATGCGCAAGCAGACGACCAGCCAGTTCTCGCACTGCAGCCAACATGAGAAAGATATGTAAAACTTGTGACCAACCTCTGCAAAACTGCCCCAAACATAGGTGACGCAGTCCGTGTGCAAAGGAACATTGTTTGAACAGGCTAAGTTATTGCCTAGTTCAATTTTGTTACTCATGCACTGCTTTGCACATAAGCAATCCTACGATATGACAATAAAGGAGTGCTCCATAAGGAATACATGTATGAGCTCACGGACTGTATCGGACTGGTTCGGCTACTGCCACGAAGTGCATGTCAAATGACACCAATACTGCAAGGGGGAAAATTGGCGGTCCCAGCCACATCATTGAAACTGACGATGCAAGTTTTATTGTGGGCACATCGTAGAGGGTAACTGGATCTTGGGATGATTGACATGGAAACAAATGAGGTGAGGATGACGATATACCTCAACAACAGAAGGGATGCAAATATGATCTACAGTCTAATTGCAGAGCATGTATGGGTTCATGGCTGGAGGGTTTGCAGCGCACCTGGGAGTGAATCACTCAGTGCACTTCGTTGACCAAATGACAAATATGCACACAAACAACACGCAATTTAGGTACTACTTTGTGTTAGTCTGCTAGATAGTGTATTTTAGGGACAAGTAAGACTGTTGGCAGCATTGCGTTCAGTGGAGAAACAAGGATAGTTTGGCTGCACTGAATTCTTCAATATGGCTACATTACGCAGTAAGTAAATAAACAAACAATAACATTAAAAGAATGCCCTCCAACATGAAATTGCACTAAAAAGTAAAGAAATTATATTAAAAATCATGGTTGTATGTAAAAACATAAAAAAGTATGAAGGACTTAGAAAAAAATCGCTACATCGCATATTAGAAAGAAGAACGGAAAAATTAGGTTGGTGTAAAATATGTGTAGCGGAATATAAATCAAGACAGGTTACGGGTTGGAATACATCTTCCAGCATAACAATTGAGCAATAAAAGTACTGTAATATATTTACCTTACATGCAAGAATTTGATTTTATTCTGTAATTTATTATTGCATATACATATATTTCCCTCCTCCAACTGGACGGGTTTGATTTTTGTCTCTTCTAGTGTTGCATCTCTATATACCGCAAAAGTAAAAGATGTCCCCAAACAATCATTTTATTTCAGGCTTATACTGTAATAGTTTCAGCACACAGAGAGCCATGTGAGTACAACACATTGGGTGGTATGCATAAAAACTGAGCAATTGCTTTTGCTTCAATCTAACTGATGATTCCTTTTTCTTTGTGATAATTTGCGCCCTCCAACGTTAAGTCATATCGGACAATGAATGAAATGGGTGAAATGATGCTCAAAAGTGTCCGGGGTCCATGGAGCTTAGAGCTACCCGACATTGGTCTTTCAGGATAAGGGAAAACCCTGGGAAAAAACCTTATCCAGGTAACTCACCCTAACCGAGATTCGAACTCGGGACCTCTTGAACATGAGGCAGACACGCTACCATCTACGCTACTGAGGCGGGCAACTGATGATTCGATATACATGCATAATACTATATAGCAATTCCTTTTGCTTTAGCAAAAGCTTGATCATGTAGACCAGGTTAAGCAAAAGTTATGATGCATAGCAATTGCTACAATTGGTATGCATAACACCTAGGAGTTGCTTTTGCTTGATAGCAATAGCTATGAAAACTGCCTCACCTCTGCCTTTGCTAGCTTAGCAAAAGGTTTATCACAAGCAGAAATGGCTGCACATATGAATATTCGGGAAAGAAACATCTACAAAGAAAGGAAGGAACCCCGAAGAACAGGATTTCAAAAATTTATAGTTTTAGCGGTGAAAATGTCACCTGGTTAAGTGATTATTTTGTGGGAGAAAATCACAAGTGGAGCTTTAGGTATTCAGCAGAAAATGAGGAACTTTTTAAAATACGTTGGAGAGTCAGGTTTTGAGGTTGGAGTTGGAGAAGACATGGATGTACAAAAGGAGAAAATCACGAGTGGAGATTTAGGTAGTCAGCAGAAAATGAGGAACCTTTTAAAATACGTTGGAGAGTCAGGTTTTGAGGTTGGAGTTGGAGAAGACATGGATGTACAAAAGGAGAAAATCACAAGTGGAGCTTTAGGTAGTCAGCAGAAAATGAGGAACCTTTTAAAATACGTTGGAGAGTCAGGTTTTGAGGTTGGAGTTGGAGAAGACATGGATGTACAAAAGGAGAAAATCACGAGTGGAGATTTAGGTAGTCAGCAGAAAATGAGGAACTTCTTAAAATACGTTGGAGAGCCAGGTTTCGAGGTTGGAGTTGGAGAAGACATGGATGTACAACAGAGCTTTTTTTGAAAAATATTCCGTTTATACTCTTGTTAACTTAAGCTCTTCACTGATCAGTAGCCTTTGGTACTCAGGAGGTAGACAGACCTCTACTTTCCTCTGCTTCAAAATCAAACATGCATCGACGTTTTTTAAATCTTTCGGGCTTGCTTTGTGGTACTACTGGTGTTAAAGAAGGGCCCTCTTTCCCTGGCACACCTCCCTCACATGCACCTGTGCAGCAAAAAAGTGAAATAAACAAAATGTCCCTTCTTACATTCAAAATTTCATAGAGTACGCAACATGTAATGAAATCGGAATGCATTTATTATATGAGGAAAATTATTTGCTTCAAAATCTCATCTGGTATTTAGTTTAAGGTTGGATTATTATTTGATGACATAAGCGAAAACAGTTGTTGCTGCCAGTGATTCATTTTAATCGTTTTGTTTTCTGTTGACTTCGCGTCTGTCTTCTTCTCTCCTACAGCTTTCATGTTACTGATTCTCTTTGTGATTTGTTTTAAATCCATCCTTTTGCCACAAAGTTGTTCAATTTCTGTAATTGCCTGTTCAATCACTGTCTCCTTTTCTTATTTTATTTTGGCACCTTGAGATTTGTATAACAACACTGGCTTATTTTTAATCACTCTCATAACATGTCATTAAAGTCGTTGTCTGTTTCCATATCAGAAATATCTGAGGACATCTTAAAGAATTTAACAAAACAGGTAACTAATTTCTGTTTCATATAACCTTGCCCCACTGACATGTATCACTCCGCATGCAACTACCTTCCCCCTCATCTTAATTCGCTAATGCTTTCGCACCATAGGCCATAGGCGGTGCCTTCCCATCACATTGAATCCTGCAGTGAACGTCATAATAATTGCCAGGAAGATAGATAAAATCATACAAATAAGAATATGAAGGCATGCAAAAATAATGAAGTTTATAATGAAACTGAGCAAGTTGAAACTCAATGAATGACCAATGAAACTGAAACAAGTTTATAATGAAAGGCCTCTGGTTTTTTCCACTGTGATATTTTAAACCAGCACATATACCTTGCAAAAATGCTTGTCTTTCAGTCTTAAAAGTCATGTCACGCTGTACTTGTGTGTCCTTCATTCACCCAAGTCTCATCAAGGTAGCGTATTTTGCGACTTGTATCCCGGTATAGCCTGATTGTCCTTAAATAACATCTTCGCCACACAGCAATATCGCCCCTGATGTGGTAAGTTTTCCTGTTGTCTCAATTGCATGCCGCGATGTTCCTACGCATCTAACACACCTGTAAGTTCAGAGCACAGCTGTTCGACCTCTCTCACTGACAAAGACGGATTCCTCTCTGTGAGTGCATTTAACACATGCAACATGACTATTTTTTTGCCGCTTTGTAAAAGTTTTCACTTGCGATGCTTCAGCGAAAAACTGGTGGTAGACTCTGCCATTATACATATAATAAGTACACGAGCAATAAAATAATTTACCTCTCGCACTCGGCACATAACACCTTCGAATGGCGATATATGACTAATCCAGTTCAAAAAAAGGTCACTGATATAAGTCATATAAACAAATATGTCATCACTACCACTAAATCATGTGCTATCGTGCCATGTGCTTGAGAGCAAAGGAACCTCCTCTTTACTCCGTTTAAGAATTAACATGCATTTCAGATAAATAAACTCTGTTGCATAACATATTTAATTAAAACAGTTACGAAAATATAAATTTGACAATTCTCTTCCAACATATAAAGATATATCACCATGTTGAATAACGAACTAATTTTTTTCTCAGAAACTATTTGTAGTTGGTTTATTAATACTCGTCACTTACTTGCTTATATTTATGAGAGACTAGTTTCAAAGGCATTCGTCTCTCATTAATATAAACAAGTAAGTGACGAGTATTAATAAACCAACTACAATAGTTTCTGAGATTAATTTTGACGTCACTGTTACTAAATTCCTCCAAACACATATAGAACTAATTTTAGCGCACAACAGTCTACACTGCAATAGCATCCAATGAGAGGTGATAAGGTCACGTGACCATTAAGAGATACGGGGCAAGCTTAAGTGAAACAAGGATTAGTTCAATAGCACACATGAAAACGCACAATACATGTGTACAAACTATGTACAATTCGTCTGCTTTCATGACACAACGAAATTTGTGCATGCGTGCTAAGAGAATATCACTTGCACTGGCCTGGTAGGCGGGAAGCAATTGCTAGGTATGGATAGCAAATGCTTTCTAGCAAAAGAGAGTGCTTTGCGCATACAATTTATAGCAATTGCTTTTGCTTTGATCATTTGCCAGACTGCAAGCAAAAGCAATTGCTGGGTAATATGCATACCATCCATTAGATTCTTTTTAAAGTAAAGAAGCAAAATTGTTTGAAACCTTTAAAGAATAAGATATTTTGGCGATCATATTTTGTCTACTTCTTGTTAGAAAAAAATGGAAAGTTCTTCCTTGATTCATGAACAGAAAATGCATTCCCAGTGAATGACTGTTTGGTATGGGCTGCCATTATATTTTATTTTATTGGATTAGGAAGAACAATGTGCAAGACTTTTGTAGACTCATTTCGATGTAATGGACATTGAAGCTGATGCCACAGGTGTCATGTGATTACACTGAATATCTCTTACCCATTACAGGCAACTGGTTGTTGCCTTCTTGCTGCCCAGTGTCTGTGGTCCTCTTGAGTACAGCCTGAGTAGTACTGGTGGTACTCTCCCCAATGTCGTTACTTGCCAGAGACTCCAATATCCTGGAGGACATGACTGTCACAGTGTCCTCACAATCTCGCATCTCCATGTCACCACCGGCACCCTCTAGCAAAAGACATGGCTCAATACTCATCACCAGCACTCCCGTTCCACCATTCAGTCGACAATCTCGTGTTTGGGACTGAACAGGTTGTGAATGAGAGTCGTTACACTCACTCCAGGCAGACCAGGGTGACCAACCAGGGACTAGAGCAGGGTTTGGTGTCTGCTGCGGAGTTTCTATCACAGCTGAAAATACAAGCCAGTAATGTCAGTACGAGCACATTTGGTGAATGGAATGCACAGAAATGCACAAGTGCAGTGATATACAATCTCTAGAACATAGTATATTATGATAGATCTCTATTCTTAATGCTAACGCATGTATCTTATTTGCTATAAACCCAAAATCTCATAAGGCCAGACAACAAAAAGCAATCAGATAAAGTCATCCAAACTAGAGGACTACTTCAGCGGTGCCCTTTGAGCCTTCTCCTCTTCAATGAAATGAAGATATAATTAAGATGTGCTACTCACAAACAATAATGTACACCCATGGAGACAAGGTCCTCAGATCAAATAGCAGGAGAATTATACGAGGGCTGTTCAATAAAGAATGATCACAATTTCTTTTTTTGACAACATTGTTGTTGTTTTCAAATGCTAGGCTTTGGAAATGAAGCCATTAGCTCCCTTGCCCTCCAATATTTCTGTGTAGTGGGTCCGGCAGGTAGGGCTTCACAGGTTAGAAGATGTTCTTCAGTCATTTCCTCTTCTTTGTTGCACAGAGGACAATTTGGACTTGTATAAATTCCTATTCTGTGTACATGTTTGGCCAAATAATCATGTTCCGTAAGTAATCTAAAATTTGCTACTGCAGCTTTACGTGGGATTTCTGGAATCATTTCTGGATTTTTAATTAAAATGTTCCATTTTTTATCTTTGGCTTTGTTAGATATTGATTGGTTTTGTTTGTTTTTATATTTGCTTTTGATTAATCTTTTTATGGATGTAAAGGGTAAGTTTTTACTTTTGTTCTGAATTAAATTCAGAAATTTTTTGAATTAAAAAATTTTTAAATTAAATTTTTTGACAATGTACCTTTACTCATCCTCATTTTCAAGGTCCTCCTCAAAATAGTCTCCCCTGAATGCGATGTACTTGTCCCAACATTTCTGTCAGTCTTCAAAGACACGCTGAAAACCATTTTTTGAGCGGTCCTTCAAAATCGTCACCACTGCTTCTGATGATGGATAATGCCTCTCACGAAGGCATTTCTTCAAGTTAGGGAATAGAAAAAAATCACATGGGGCTAAATCCGGACTATAGGGAGGGTGAGGGATGCACTTCACATTGATTTTTGCAAGATATTCAGCAACAACATTGGCAATATGCGGCCGTGCATAATTGTGATGCAGCATCCAGCCTGCTTCATGGAAATGTGGTCTTTTGCACCTCATATGCACTTGCAATGTTTTCAGGACATACCTGTAGTATTGTCCACTTACTGATGTGTGTGCAGGTACAACATGCTGATAAACCATTCCATGAATGTTAAAGAATTAGATGACCATAACTTTCCCAGCAGAAGCAACCACATTTGCTTTTTTGGGGGTCGGTGATGATGGAGATTTCCACACTGAGCTTCGCTGATTGCTCTCAGGATCAAAATGATGTAGCCAAGTTCCATCAGCAGTGACTACATTTGAAAGAAACTCCAGATCTTCCTCTAACATCAACTTTAACTGAATGTTACCTCCATTGCAGCGGTAGGCGATAATGAACATGTCTGAACTTACCTGGTTCTCACAGGCGGGAACCAGGAGTACCAACATTGGCTCTAATGCAACTCAGGATAAGGCGCATTAGAGCCGATGATGTGAACGATAGTTTGCGAAGCATGTCCTCAATATAGGTACGTAAGTGAAGCTGATGTGTAATAAATAAGACTCCTCTATAATTTAATAATTATTGTGCTTCACTGTGGTGTTCCAATACAGTTAAATTTCAATATATTTTAGCATCTGTTTCCCAGCCGCCTCGGTAGCTTGTCTGCCTCACATTCAAGAGGTCCCGAGTACAAATTTCGGTTAGGATGAGTTACCTGGATATGGTTTTTTCTGTGGTTTTCCCTTATCCCAATAGAAAAATGTCAGGTAACTCTAAGCTCCATGGACTCCAGACTCATTTGAGCATCATTTCACCCATTTCATTCATCGTTCAATATGACTTAATGCTAGAGGACGTAAATTACAAATAATAAAAAAAATCTGTTTCCCAAGGTTACCAGTTCAAACCTACTGTAAACTTCCTTACTATAGCTTCCTTCAGAAGGAAAGTAAAGCTGGTAGTCCTGTGTTATAGATTTATGGTACATAAAAACTTCAAGTCTGATAACAAAGCCTCTTACCAAAATTAAGCAGTCTTTCATGCCCAATGTACAATGAGAGGTGAAAACCACAGCACAATGTTCTGCAAATAGCAAATGTATAAATGTCTGAGAATAACACTCAAAACAACAATCAAGCCTTAAAGTATACACATGAGAAGGAGGCAACATACGTTATAACAGTCACTCATTATATACTGTCACTTGCATCATTCAAACTACTTGACGCCAAAGTATAGGATATATATAAATGAATATAGGGTTTTAACTCTTTATAATATTTATTACATTCAACTTACAGTTATAAATGATATGTCAAATGAAAAAGCAATTCAAAGAGTTTTACCAAGAACCTTATAACTGTTCAATGTGACTACAGCACACATCAAGTCTAAGCCGAGTTCTACCCAAACACTGAGGTGTGTATTCAGTAATTGCAGCAACAGCTGCTTCAATCCGGTTGCTTAATTCAGGGAGGTCAGCTGGTAGTGAACGCATATACACACAATCCTTGATAAAGCCCCAAAGGTAAAAATCGCATGGCATTATGTCAGGAAAACGTGGAGGCCATGCATAGCAAGCCCTGTCATTGAGGCCCTTGCGTTCTATCCAGAGCTTGTGTACAGTGACGTTCGACTAATCGCATACTTCATTATGCCATTGAGGTGGCGGAGTATCTTGCTGGAAAATGAAGTTCTCTGGCTCATTTTTTTCCAACTGAGGGAAGAGCCATTGCTCTAGTGTATCCAGGTAAGAAGTGCTAGTTACAGTAGGTTCACCAAAAAAAGAAAGGCACAATTAACTTTTCGCCAGAATACAGCACAAAAATCATTTACTTTAGGGGAATCTCGTTGCATTTGAACCACCTCGTGAGGATTTTCTGAGCCCCAGATGCACACGTTATGAGTGTTAACATGTCCACTAAGGTGAAAGGTCCATTCATCACTGAAGACAACACAATCCATCAAATCGCCATCGTCGTGAAACAACATGTCGTTTGCAAAGTTGACACGTAATTCGTGGTCTGTCGGCTTTAGAGCCTGTAATAACTGTAAACGGTAAGGACGTTGCCGTAAGCGTATTCTTAAAACTTTCCAAACAGTCGACACAGGAACTTGTAATTCATGACTAGCCTTCCGGACTGATTTCTTTGGGCTACAAGTGAACGACTCTCTAACTCGCTAAACAGTCTCTTCACTTACTCTTTGTTGTCCCGTGCTATTCCCTTTATAAAGGCAGAGGGTATCTTCAAACTGATGACACCATCTACAAATGTTATTATCACTAGGAGGATCACAACCGAACTTAATGCGGAACGCACGTTGTACAGTAACTACAGATTCGGTCTTTGAAAACTGCAAAACACAAAATGCTTTCTGTTTACTAGTCACCAACTTTGCTTCTCCGCTCTCTAGCAGATTGCAGCAGAAACATTTCACGCACAAGTGCACTGGTGCCAACAAAAAAAACTATTTGAGTTGCTTTTTCATTTGACATATCATTTATAACTGTAAGTTTAATGTAATAAATATTATAAAGAGTTAAGACCCAGATATTCATTTACATACACCCTGTACTTGCCAAATATGAGAAAGAAATCATGTGGACCAACCTGAACTATAATCCATGGGAAGTATCACATGAAGATTACTGAAAGCTTCATAGCGATGTCAAAATTAACCCCAATAAGGCTAGCTAGCATATAAGATATTGCATGAAATACTTCACATAGAAGACATGTATCAAGTTGCCGTTGCCACCTAACCATCAAGAGAAGGGACTGGACACAACAAGGCTAGCTAGCATATAAGATATTGCATGAAACACTTCACATAGAAGACATGTATCAAGTTGCCGTTGCCACCTAACCATCAAGAGAAGGGACTGGACTGGACACAACAAGGCTAGCTAGCATATAAGATATTGCATGAAACACTTCACATAGAAGAAATGCATCAAGTTGCTGTTGCCACCTACCCAACAAAAAGAGAAGGGACTGGACTTGACTACTCTACGGAAGGGGTTCAGCATGTAGGTCCAAACTTGGTTGATTGTATCTATGCCACCAAGTGGGGCACCCCTGGGAGGAAGGATGGAGCAAGAGGAGACAGAGCAGCCAACCAAGAGGCCACGACAGTGCAAAGGATAGGGTCCCTACACTTTACCAGTTGGAAACCTCCCGGCAGAACAGAAAAACAGGCATCTCAATATACTGTGGTCCGGAAACGGCCCCACCAGAACAGGTTCGGAGACTGGAGACCACCCTACCAGAGGAGGAAGTTTTACCAAGAGTATATCATCCTGCCAGGCAAACAAAAAGCAATCAGATGGAGTTGGAAAGAGACAGAAGAGAAAGTAGGTTATACCAACACATTTCTTTTCAAATAAATGAAAAAGTACGAAGAAAATCCTGTATTGTGTTGGCAACACGAGTTGGTGCAGAATACACGGCTTCTGTGAATCGAATCCGCAGCCATGGTAACCAGCAAAGCATTCTCCCCTCCGCATGTGTTATGGTCACCTTGGCCTTTTAATAACAAATCACAAGTGGGAAGTAAGCTAGCTGCATTATCGATGCGCAGGCGGTTCCATTACAAAATATACTTTAGAGAAAGTTTATAAATGAAAATTAAATGCTAGGATAAAACATAATCATGTAAGTTATTCAAAAACAAGTTGGTGACTTGGTGATTCAAATGCATCAAAGGAGAACCACCCCTGGAAAGTGCGTTCCCCATATTGTCTCTACTCTTCCATTTGGAGGTATTCTCTTCACAACTGCTATTTAGTTTCCGAATGGTGTACTAGCATCAGTTCATCCTTTTACAAAAGGACATGTCCATAGATTGAGCAATATTTTTAAAACAACACAACTGTAAAGCCATTTTCGAACACCGCTGATAAAACTAATGTCTGTAAAAACTGTTGAGCAGTAGTGCCAGCACTAGAGAAACCATCCTTGATAACATACAATCAAATAACTATCATGTTGCTGAAATATAAATAGGTCAATTACTTAGTGTTTACTTACCCACAAAGCCAACGGACTGTACATCAATGGCAAAGTTGCCAAGCCACATTTGACCCTGTCGGTGGTGTAGGCCTCTGAGGAACTCTAGTCCAGCTAGGTTCGCTGCCTCTCCATTGGGTGGTGCCGAGATCAGCACCAGCTTGCACTGCACCAAGATTCCCCTTGCTTCACCTCGCAACAGTCCCGTCACATGAGAGTGGTTGTAGTGTGAAGCCAAGGCGCTGCTCGTATACAGTAGGTTTAACTAAACATAAGCACAGAGAAATTCTTATTAGATACAAATCAGTAGAACTAGAGGATGAACTTTCATATGAACAGGTAGTTATTCAAAGTATAAAATTGAAAGAAGCGTAGACAGTGAAGCACAACTTAGCACAAAAGTGAATCGAGAACATATTGACACACTGCTTTACTCACACTGTTTTTACATGTTTCAAGAGCTTTTTGCTCTTAACATCAGCTGGAACTCGACTAGTGCAAATTGTAGTGGTTTCCTCTTTCTCCATATCATCGATAGATGGCATGATGTACTTGTCAAAGATGTCCGGTGGTGGAGTTTCAAAATTCATGATTCTATGGCGATTTTTGTTAATGAAGATTTCTTCCCATACGGAAAGGTCTATGGGGTGATTAACGTATTTTATTAAAGATTTTTCCAAGTTGATGTCATGTGTAGTATTCAAAAAATGAAAAGCCCCTGCTGATTTTTCTGTTTCACCATTTTTAATGTTTGTTATATGTTCTTTAGTTCTGATGTCAATATTTCTTTTTGTTTTTCCTATATAAATTTTAGGGCAAGTTTCACATTTGATCTCATAGATTCCTGGTTTTTCTTTGGTAGTAATCCAATTTTTGGGGAGGCCTTTTAACAAATTTCTGATATTAAATCTATTTTGAGGTGCAACAATTATGTTGTGTTTTGAGAAGATTTTTTTGAAATTTATTATGGGCTCATGGATGGAAGGTAAATTTTTTAAAAATGTTTTTCTCTTTTGCTCCTGTAGGTTTTAGGATGGTGGTTTCTTTTATTTTCTTAGCCTTGTTGAGTCTGTTAACTGTTTTGTCCACTAAATTTGGGTTGAAACAAAGTAGCTATGTCCAACGGTTTCAACCCAAATTTAGTGGACAAAACAGTTAACAGACTCAACAAGACTAAGAAAATAAAAGAAACCACCACCCTAAAACCTACAGGAGCAAAAGAGAAAAACATTTTTAAAAAATTTACCTTCCATCCATCAGCCTAAAATAAATTCCAAAAAATCTTCAACACACAACATAATTCTTGCACCTCAAAATAGATTTAATATCAGAAATTTGTTAAAAGGCCTCCCTAAAAATTGGATTACTACCAAAGAAAAACCAGGAACCTATGAGATCAAATGTGAAACTTGCCCTAAAATTTATATAGGAAAAACAAAAAGAAATATTGACATCAGAACTAAAGAACATATAACAAACATTAGAAATGGTGAAACAGAAAAATCAGCAAAGGCTTTTCATTTTTTGAATACTAGACATGACATCAACTTGGAAACATCTTTAATAAAATACGTTAATCACCCCATAGACCTTTCCGTATGGGAAGAAATCTTCATTAACAAAAATCGTCATAGAATCAGGAATTTTGAAACTCCACCACCGGACATCTTTGACAAGTACATCATGCCATCTATTGACGAAATGGAGAAAGAGGAAACCACTACAATTTGCACTAGTCAAGTACCAGATGATGATAAGAGCAAAAGCTCTTGAAACATGTCCTGTGAAAAAACAGTGTAAATCAAGCAGTGTGTCAATATCTTCTCGATTCACTTTTGTTCTAGGTAGTTATTCAGTTTATTTTATATATTCTATATTTAAATCACTTAATCCACCATATGTATGCATTTCAAATGGTCAGTCATGAGCATCTTAGTTATTGCGTTCTACTGAAACATAACAAGCTTGTGCTTTATTTTGAAAATGTTTATGTACTACGTCATACAAAAAATACAGAAGCTAAAGTAATGCTAAAATAAATTAATCCTAAGTAATGTCATTTAAGGGTAAACAAAGGTGAAAATCAGATGAAGTTCCGGCTCTTCTTCCTAATATGCGACGCAGCAATTTTTTTCTAATTCCTTCACACTTTTTTTATGCTTTTATATACAACCATGATTTTTAATATAATTTCCTTACTTTTAGTGCAATTTCATTGGAGGGCATTCTTTTAACATTATTAATTGCTTGTTTATTTAACTACTCCGTAACGTAGCTGTACTAAAGAATTCAGTGCAGCCAAACTATGCTTGTTTCACTGCTGAAAGCAATACTGCCAACAGTCTTACTTGTCCCGAAATTACACTATCTAGCAGACTAAATGTATGAGTTTGCAGACTGTATCGGACTGATTCAGCTACTGCCGCGAAGTGTGCATGATGTTAAATGACACCAAGAATACTGCAAGGGTGAAAATTGGCCTGTACCGGTCACGTCATTCAAATCGACAAATGCAAAATAGGACAACGCAAGTTTCATCGTGGGCACTGCAATTAGACTGTAGAGCATATTTGCATCCCTCCGGTAGTTGGGGCATATCGTGATCCGCACCTCATTCATTTCCACATCGATCATTCCCCAAGATCCAGTTGGCCTCTAGGATGCGCCCACGATGAAACTTGCATCGTCCTATTTTGCATTCGTCGATTTGAACAATGTGACTGGGACTGCCAATTTTCCCCTTTGGAGTATACTTAGTGTCATTTGACATCATGCACACTTCTCGGCAGTAGCTGAACCAGTCCAATAAAGTCTGTGAGCTCATAAATTTCCTATGGAGCACTCCATTATCGTTGTGTCGTAGGATTGTTTATGTGCAAAGCAGTGCATGAGTAACAAAATTTGACCGGACGATAACTTAGCCTGCTCAAACCATGTTCCTTTGCACATGAACTGCATCACCTATGTCTGGGGCATTTTTGCTGAGGTTGGCTACAAGTTTTGCATATCTTTCTCATGTTGGCTGCAACGCCAGAACCAGCTGGTTGTCTGCTTGCGCATGCATATACGTGCACCTTTGGACTTAGAAAATATCAAAAGAAAGTTTCACCGAAGTTCCTTTCAAAACTCATATTTTATAGATATATTATGAATGAATTATTTAGTTTCATAATCTGTACGAGGATCACTCCGAAAAAGTTATTAGAAATACTTACGTCCTTAAAATGAGGCAATATAATTTAATTTGTTTGAAAGAGGGATATTTTATAGCTATAACCATGCTTACTATGCAACAAAGTTGTTGGCATTTTCACAAAAATGCAGTCAGAAATACATTCATTGTTGCACAGATAGGCAAACTAATGAAGGTGTCACGACGTGATGTTCGCACCATGATTTATTATGATTTCAAAAGGGGACAGCGGTGGAGCAGTGTTACGAATATTTGGTGAAATTTCCTAAAACTCTGCACCATACTAGGCCATTATTGGTTCCGAAGTTGGGAATCCCTGGAAGACCTGCCACAGAAAGGCCATCCTCACAGAGCTGTAGCACCAGAGAAAACTGCAGCTGTGCGGAAGTTATTTAGGAGGATTTCCACACCACATTCAGACTACACACAACACTGTATCAATGACAATGATTTCTATCTTACATGAACATCTTCAAATCACCAAGTGGTGAGGTCATAAAGAGGAATGATGCCGAAAATGGGAGAAGCAAGAACATTGCCACAGGAGTTGAATCATGGAATATTATGTCAATCAGCAGTATGGTGCTTTCTAGATGACCCACAAACAGAAGTCTAGGAAAGAAAATGGATGCTGCTTTCTACTTCACAAAAACCAATAATTTAATATAAATCACCCTGGATACTTTAAGAACAATTACTTATATGTCTACCACTAGCTCGCTTGGCTCTTCGATCCCAGGCGACTGCAAAGTGATATTTGTGGTGGACAACATAGCGCTGGGGTGGGTTTTCTTCGGGTCCTCCAGTTTCCACCGCCAGCATTCCACCAATTGCTCCATCATCATCTTTCCTATCTCCTCATCTCTTGTACTTTCAATTCCGGCGTTGGGCTGATTAATCATTTCGGAATCTCTCTGATCAGGAAACCTCCAATTCTCAACCCGTTGCCTACGGGTCTTGCGGCTGCGCAGTTCAGAATGCCCTATGTTCCAGTTAAGGAACTACAGGAATTCAATCATTCATTCTACCATTGGCAATTGCAGCATGGAAAATCAAACACCAAATTCTTCCTGCTTCACCCTGAAAATACTCTTGCACACACAATGTGCCAGAACGCATCAAATGTTTGGACAACCAAAATTTCAGACCTTCCTCACTCCTTTGGGACCTTTTCTTTTTCAACAAAACAAAAGAACACCTCTATTGTCATTTCTCAGCACATGAAGAGAACATTGGAGTTTACATGGAGGCTGTCAAATATCTTCCAAAACAAGCTTGGTCAGATGCATTTTCAAAGCAGTTTGAACAGATGTCAAAATGTATTCGTCATAATGGAGAATACTTTGAAAAGTTGTAGAAGTTTCAATTCAATTTGAAAGTATTTGTAGCTGCTGCTAGAATCTTCCAGAGTGACCCTACTGGTACAGTTCCGATTGAAGACTTAAGTTGAACCGACTATTAATTTCGAAAGAAAAAAGAAACAATGAAATAGATTTGGCTATTGAAAATAATAAAATGGAGTGTTTCAAAAGAAAGAAGAATGGATTACAGTTTACAAAATCAAAACTATAATGTTTTGTTAAATCTAAGTAAATAACTTTTAAAGTATAAACTTGAAAGAAGCGTAGGGACAGTGAAGCACAAATTAGTACATAAGTGAATCGAGAATATATTGACACATTGCTTCACTCACACTGTTTATTCACAGGACATGTTTCAAGAGCTCTTGCTCCTATCCTCAGCTGATACTCGATTAGTGTAAATTGTAGTGGTTTCTTCTTTCTCCGTATTGTCAATAGATGGCGTGATTACTTGTCAAAGATGTCCGGTGGTGGAGTTTCAAAATTCATGACTCTATGACGATTTTTGTTAATGATGATTTTTTCCCATACGGAAAGGTCTATGGGGTGACTAACGTATTTTATTAGAGATGTTTCCAAATTGCTGTCATGTCTAGTATTCAAAAAATGAAAAGACACTGCTGATTTTTCTGTTTCACATTTTTAATGTTTCTTATATGTTCTTTAGTTCTGATGTTAATATTTCTTTTTGTTTTTCCTATATAAATTTTAGGGCAAGTTTCACATTTGATCTCATAGATTCCTGGTTTTTCTTTGGTAGTGATTGAATTTTTGGGAGGGCCTTTTAACAAATTTCTGATATTAAACCTATTTTGAGGTGCAAGAGTTATGTTGTGTTTTGAGAAGATTTTTTGGAATTTGTTATAGGCTGATGGGTGGAAGGTGAATTTTTTAAAAAGTTTTTTCTCTTTTTCTCCTGTAGGTTCTAGGGTGGTGGTTTCTTTTATTTTCTCAGCTTTGTTGAGTCTGTTAACTGTTTTGTCTACTAAATTTGGGTTGAAACCGTTGGATATAGCTACTTTTTTTATGTGTAGGTATTCTTCTTGATAATCTTCTCTGTTTAACAGAAGAGGATGTTGTGCTCCCCTTTTTGGACATCAAGATCAAAAAAATGAACAACAAACTCACTTTTGGTATTTACAGGAAACCGACACACACAGATAATTACATTAAGAACAACAGTTTCAACCCAAAACAACACCAACATGCCATTTTCAACAGTTTAATCTTTCGGATGATCAACTTTCCACTAAACAGAGAAGATTATCAAGAAGAATACCTACACATAAATAAAGTAGCTATATCCAATGGTTTCAACCCAAATTTAGTAGACAAAACAGTTAACAGACTCAACAAAACTAAGAAAATAAAAGAAACCACCACCCTAGAACCTACAGGAGAAAAAGAGAAAAAACTTTTTAAAAAATTCACCTCCACCCATCAGCCTATAACAAATTCCAAAAAATCTTCTCAAAACACAACATAACTCTTGCACCTCAAAACAGGTTTAATATCAGAAATTTGTTAAAAGGCCCTCCCAAAAATTCAATGACTACCAAAGAAAAACCAGGAATCTATGAGATCAAATGTGAAACTTGCCCTAAAATTTATACAGGAAAAACAAAAAGAAATATTAACATCAGAACTAAAGAACATATAAGAAACATTAAAAATGGTGAAACAGAAAAATCAGCAGTGGCTTTTCATTTTTTGAATACTAGACATGACATCAATTTGGAAACATCTCTAATAAAATACTTAATCACCCCATAGACCTTTCCGTATGGGAAAAAATCTTCATTAACAAAAATCGTCATAGAGTCATGAATTTTTAAACTCCACCACCGGACATCTTTGACAAGTACATCACTCCGTCTATTGACAAAACGGAGAAAGAGGAAACCACTACAACTTGCACTAGTTGAGTATCAGCTGATGATAGGAGCGAGAGCTCTTGAAACATGTCCTGTGAATAAACAGTGTGAGTGAAGCAATGTGTCAATATATTCTCGATTCAATGTACTAAATAACTTTTGTTAATTGATGGAAATTAATCATTTCTTCACACTAGCCATATATAGGCTAAGGCCTTTGATAGAGACAACATGAAAAATTCAATGCCATAGCGGCCAGGATTTGAACCACGGATCTCTTGGTTTCCATCCAGTTGCTCTAACCCATTGAGCTACCATAGCCAACATGCCGTCCTGACATTAAATTCTCCATTTGACTCGTATATTTCCCCGGTACTGCATTGTTTGTGTCAAGAAAATAAAAGAAACAAAAAACAGGAACTTTCAGGATCTACTGAATTAAATTTAGTAAGTGATATTACCAAAACATAACAATGAAAAGTCAGAATGTGTTTACAGAAAGAACTGTAGCAGATATTTCATGTTTTGTTAAGAAAAATAGTGAAAGAGATTGAAATTTGTAATAAAGCAGAGAAATGGATAAAATGTAAGGTAGGTAATGGTGTAACCATGACAACCTGATAATGAGAAGAAGTTAAAAAACGTTTAAAAAAAAGGGTTTTGGTTCTTCTGCATAAGATCATCGTTGAGGCAAGACGTGTTCTCTCATGCTCTGCAAGTTTGCAGAAAAGTTCCTATGTGAATGCATTTGTGTGATACATCAAAGATGCATCAGTAGCGTATGCACTATTAAGATATAGTTAATCGTTGCATCATTCGGGGTTAGAAAAAATACTAGATTTTGACAATATTTAAAATTGTGTGAAAACACGTAAAGAAATTAAGTTAATTGGGAGTCGATTAATAACACAAAACAACACTCACTTTTAAATTTTCCCGGAACCGGTTTCTGAGGCCTTCCCTCTATCTTCAGCCAGACATCGACTAGTTCTCATTGGTGTAGCTGGCAATATTTTGTCTTCGGTCTCCTCTGGTGGCGGTTCGAGGAACTTGCTGAACAAATCTTTCTGGGGGATGTCGAAATTGAATACTTTGTTCCTATTTTTTGAAATAAAGATTTGTTCCCATGTGGACAGTTCTTCTTTTCCTGTTGTATGTTTTAGTAATTTTGGTTTTGGTTCTGGATTTATGTTGTGGTTTTTTTGTGTTATTAATCGACTCCCAATTAACTTAATTTATACAACAACACTGTTTTCAACACTTCCATGAAAGGATTTACGTAAAGAAATGTTTATGCAGAATTAAATATTCTACATTGGAATGTAAGTATGAATTATTAATTATTAATCAATAGTACCTATAATTTGTCTGCTGCGATACGCCTGAGAAAAGATCTCATCGCTCCAGAGCTGCCGGGAAACTACTAGATTTCTACAGGATCGACACCAAAGGTGAGAAATTCTTCAGCATCCACCATCATCTCATTAAACCACTTCAGAACTGAACCTTATATTGGTTTGTCTCATAAATTCATTCGATTCTTGTTATGTGTTTATGACAAAGAACCCTGCACTGTATGCCCGTATCACAACTACGGCAACAAAGTTGTCTAATTATCTAGGGGTAATCTGCTTACACACGCAACGTCATCGAAAGTAAACAAGGCAATGAACTTTTCAAAACAAACTTTATTTTGTGCAGTATGCACCATTATCAATAATATATCTCCATTTCTCAGGAAGCTTATCAATACCATTTTTCCAAAATCTTGCAGTTTTCTGGTTGACGAACTCTTCTACTGCGAGTCAGCAATCCTCCAAGGAAGTAAGGCATTTGCCATTAAGGAAGTTTTGCAGGGATCGGAATAAATGATAGTTGGAAGGGGCAATGTCTGGAGAATAAGGCGGGTGAGGTAACACATCCCAGTCGAAATCCCGTAATTTCTGACGAGTTACCATAGAATTGTGTGGTTTGGCATTGTCTTGATGAAAGACGACTCCACCATTAGATGCTAACTCTGGCCTTTTCTCTTCTAGGGCAACATTCAGACGATCCAACTGAGAACAGTATTTCTCTGAATTGATGGTCTCCCCAGGAGGAAGAAATTCGTAATAAATAATTCCTTTCCTGTCCCACCAAATGCACAGCATAATCTTCTGAGGATGAAGCCCTGGTTTAGGAATTGAGAGTGGTGGTTCCCCTTACTTATGCCATGACTTTCTCTTTCGGATGTTGTTGTACACAATCCACTTTTCGTCTCTTGTAACCAGCTGTTTCAGAAAAGGGGCAGTTTCATTGCGTCTTATCAATGTGTCACAGATGGAAACGCGCTGAACTAAATTTTGTTCACTCAGTTCGTGCGGAACCCATACATCCTGAAGATTTACGTAACCAAGTTTCTTTAGGTGCCTGGCTACAGTTGCATGAGATAAGTTTAGCTCCTGACCTACTTCCCGAGTTGTTATTTTGGGGTTTTTCGTAATCATGCCCTTTATCCTTTCCTCATCCGTAACCACAGGTCGTCCAGAAAGAGGTTTGTCTTTCACAGAGAAGTTCCCAGCTCGAAACCGAGTAAACAATTTTTGACATGCCGGATTCGTCACTGCATCTTCTCCGTAAATAGCACAAATTTTCTGTTGAGTTTGTGAGGCTGTTTTACCTTTATGATAATAAAACAGCATTAAATGTCGAAAATGTTCCTTCTTGCCTTCCATTAACATTCACAAGCTACAACTCCACATTGTTGCATCCACAAACTCATACTGAAGTTTGGTTACCAATTCTTACATAAGTTGACCTATTTACCTTTGGCCGTCAGGTCACCGTGGTTTGTGTTTATAGCATTCTTTTCAGTTATTGTATTTGTAAACAAACCCTATATTGTTAGGCAACTTGTTTGACGTAAAAGTAATGGGGGCATGCAGTGTTCTCAGGTGTTCTTAGTCGTAAACATGTAACAAGAATCGAATGAATTTATGAGACAACCTGATACTTACAAACTGAAGAGTCAAAAAAAAAAAAAAAAAAAAAATACAAAAAAAATTAACATTGACAGTGCCCGCCTTGGTAGTGTAAATGGCAGCATGTCTGCCTCATGTTCAGTAGGTCCCGAGTTCGAATCTTGGTCAAGGTGAGCCACCTGGATAAGGTTTTTTCCAGGGCGTTCCCTTATCCTTAAAGACGAATGTCGGGTAGCTCTAAGCTCCATGGACCCTGGACACATTTGAGCATCCGTCCAATATGGCTTAACGTTGGAGGACATAAATTACACAAAAAAAGAAAAAAAAAAGCATAGATACATACTGGATAATTGATTCAAAGAAGAATTATTTAATGTTTTAAATAGTAAAACATTCCAATGTGTAAGGACTATGATACAATGATGCACAAAATTAATATAATTTTGAGTCAAACTAATACTCAATGCTCCACTTATTGCTAGTATTTACCTAGAACGTGTTTCGTTAGGATCAGCTGTTGTTGACTAATGGACGATGGTTTGGTGAACTCATTGGAGGTAATAGGTGCATGTCTGTCCGTATCTTGATGAACTTGAACTTTGGGTTTTCTTCAAAGGTAGTGTCGAAATTAAACAATTTTCTTTCATATTCCTTTATTAAGATTTTTTTTCCCATGAAGTTAATGCAGCTGAACCTTGGACACCTTTTAATAAGTGGATTTCTCGTTCTATATCATGATTCTCCTTCCAAAAACGGTACACTACTGCCAATTTATCTATTTCTTTGTTCCTGAGGTTTCTAAAATGCTCTTTAAGCCTAATGTTCAAGTTCCTTTTTGTTTTTCCAATGTAAAAGTTGTCACGGCCTTTGCAGTTTATCCTGGTACACACATCATTTTTGTCTGTGGGTATCTCCTATGTATTATGTGATTTCAAAAGGTGTTGTACACTAAATTTGTTCTGTGGGGCCAAAGTAATACTGTGATCCTTGAAGACTTTTTGGGAAAGGTGTGCAGCTTTGAGATGATATGTAAATTTTCTGTATGAAGTTTCATTGCTGATTGGGGAAAGAGTAGTTACTTGTTTGCATCTTTGTTGTCTTTTTAATTTATAAATTTTCTTTTTGACCAATTCAGCATTGAATCCATTGCAATCTACAATGTGAATGATATTATTGTACTCTTTGATATATTCCAACTTGTTTAAAGGTACATTAACCAGACTGTAAGTTAAACTGCTGATAACAGCATGCTCGTGTTGTCTTGGGTTATATCCATATGATTTTATGAAATTTTCTGTCTGTGTTTCCTTCCTATGTATGCCAAATTCAAGTTTTGTATGTTTTCTGGTAAGTTTCAAATCTAAGAAAGGGATTTCACTGTTTGTCTCTTTTTCTATGGAAAATTTTATTGCAGGATTTTGTAAATTAAGTAGTTTTAATGCATCATCCACTTGTTTCTCATTTACTATTGCCCAAATGTCATCCTTATATCTATACCAATGTTTGAAAATTAGTGGGAATGCCTTTGAGATATGGGTTTCCAAAAAGCTCATGAAGAGGTCTGAGAAAAATGGGGACAATGGGTTGCCCATAGACAGTCCTGATTTTTGTATGAAAACATTTTTATTGAATGTAAAAAAGAACTGTTCCATGCAAATATTTGTTAAGTGAAAGGTATTCCTCTATGATGTTTTGGTCTAATTGTAAGGACTGAAGCCAAATTTGCATGTACTCCATGAGTTTGTTTCTTGGCACACTTGGGAACAAAGAGATTACAGCAAATTATACTATTTGGTCGGTGGGAGAAAATTGTAGATTTTTAGTTTTGTTGATGAATTCCAACAAATTTTTAATACTATGCCTTTCAAATTTTGGTAGCTCTTTAAATTTTTTGTTTAGCCATTTGCATAGTTTGCAGCAGGGTGTGTTTATGTTGCTAATGATTGGGCGCATCTTATTTCCTATTTTATTAATTTAATATATGATGAACTTCAAGTTCATCAAGATACTGACAGAGACGCACCTATCACCTCCAATGAGTTCACCAAACCAACGTCCGTTAGTCGACAACAGCTGATGATGTTAGGAAGATCCTAATGAAAGGCATTCTAGGTAAATACTAGCATTAAGCAGGCACTGAGTACTAGTTCGACTCAAAATTATATTAATGCATACCATTCTTTAGTTTACTTCAAATGGTGGCCATTTAGATTCAACTGTATTTGTTCTGAGACATATATTTTTCACTGCATTCTACATGCCTGCCTCGGTAGCGCGTCTGCCTCACGATCCAGAGGTCCCAAGTTCGAATCTCGGTCAGGGTGAGTTACCTGGATAAGGTTTCTTCCCTTCTCCTGAAAGACGAATATCAGGTAACTAAGCTCTATGGAACCTGGGCTCATTTGAGCATCATTTCACCCATTCCATTTATTGTCCGATATAACTTAACGTTGCAGGACGTGAATTATTACAACAACAAAAACTGCATTCTACGTTACATGCACCACATTTAACAATTAATTTAGATGCAAATCCAAAATTATTGTTAAGGTTAGCATCCAGGTCTTTTACACTACATATGCCACATTTAATAAATTGGAAAATATTTTTCCAGAAGTTTGAATGCACCAATGTAAAGTCAAATGTGTAGAAACTGAAGGCTACCGAATTTGTAATATAGGTACATGATGGGGCAAACATAGTCTCAAAATTTTAGTCAGTTGATGGAAATAAATAATTTCTCCACACTAGCCGTTTATAGGCTAAGGTTTTTGATAGAGAGTCAATATGAAAAATTCAATGCCACGACCGGAATTTGAACCACAGATCTCCTGGTTTCTGTTCAGTCGCTCTTACCCATTGAGCTACCATGGCCAACTTGCCGTCATGACATTAAATTCTCTATTTCACTCATATATTTCCCCGGTAAACCATTAGGGGCTCCCGCATTCGAGATACACCGTTTGTGGCAACTTACTATCATAAGTACTTGAGCCCCAGGCTTAATCATTTAACTCTTATTAATTTAGTTAATTGATGGAAATAAATCATTTCTTCACACTAGCCATTTATAGGATAAGGTTTTTGATAGAGCCAACATGAAAAATTCAATGCCATGGCCGGGAGTCTTAACCGCTTCGCAGATGGCCATTTAAACCCTTCAGGGGCCAGAAGCGGATACCCAATAAACAGAACAAGACATTTATATTGTTAAATGCTGTAAAAATGCATATAAATACAATTCCATATCTTTCATATTAAGTTATTTAAACAAAACAAAAACTGGTTTAAAATCCATTAAAGGCAGTATACATCCACAGTAACAATAAAGTAGAGACTACATTAATAAATCATTGAAATTTCACTACTTTGTTTCACTGTAGCAAAAGCCATTCTTTGCACCGAATGCGCATAATATTGTTGTTGTTCTCAAATGCTAGGCTTTGGCAATGAAGCCATTAGCTCTCTTGCTCTCCAATATTGTTTTAAGTAGCATAAATGTAACCATTTTTTAAGTGGACACCATTTTTATGCTTGTAATGGTGGTTACATCATCCACTCACTTTAACCCCAGTATGTCTGGAGGGCCACACCTGTTCTTTGGTTAATGGGTCCATCTGACCTCGCCGGGAGAAGTTTTAAAGTCCATCGGCTTTTCTCACAAGCACCAATTGTGGAACATTTGTACACCGTGACAGGCCAGCGTAAGAGGTGAAATAGCATTTCCCCTATTTCTGATGTTCCCAGAGCCTCATTGGTAGAAGCAGGTTGAGGTTGGGATTTGGATAGGAGAGGTTATGGAATGCATATCACTATCCCTAATACTTGCGCCTAATATTTGAATCATTTTGTTTTGTGTGTATATGAACGAATGTATGTATGTATAGCTATGCAAGCGACTTCTCTGGTTCAAGGTTTTAGCTTTTAGTTTATTTATGCTATACCAAGCGATAATCATACAAGTGTATGTTGCGTTACATACACACACACACTGGAAAGAAAACTCTCTGTCAGCATCTATTATTACAAATTTAATGTCCCTTTGGCCATGGTAGCTCAAAGGGATAGAGTAACTGGACGGAAACCAGGAGATCTGTGGTTCAAATCCCGGCCATGGCATTGAATTTTTCTTGTTGACTCTATCAAACACGGGTACTTGAAAACAAAATCTATAATCAAACAGGAATGAAAACACAGGCTTTAGACAGTGTTCCAGTGCAGCCAATATATGAGTAAGAAAGCATTTTTGCCCAACTTTTCACAGATAACAGATGGGTATCCCTAGTTCCGCAAAGAACCTAGACACATCATGAAAAACCGGCATATGTTGAAAATAGGTAAAGTACTATTATCTGTTCCAAATGGGATGATGTTTGTCCTTGAGCGCTGCTAGGTGAACAACCAATCGGAGTACTGGGGTGTTGTCATATTGCATTACCCCTACGTGGTGTGTGACGCGCGCCAACCTAATAAATTTCTTATAAATACTATCCAAGCTAAGACAGAAACTCAGATTTTGCAAAAACTGATCCATGAGGAAGGCAGAGAGAGGAAAAACTCAAGATAATATCAAAAAATACCACTCTCACACAAATTAAAAACACAAATTGGCAATATACAAAATTCACCTACCATCCATGGGCTTTTAGAAAATCTGAATGAATCTTCAAAGGACTAAACTTAAAACTAGCACCCCAAAACAAATTCAGTCTGAAGAACCTGCTAAATAAACCACTAAAAAATTAAATCCCCAACACTTTGAAATCAGGAATTTATCAGATAAATTGTGAAACATGTGATAAAAGCTACATAGGAAAAACTAAGTGAAACTTGTTAACCAGGCTAAACGAACACCAGAGGAACATAAAGTTGAGACAAACAGAAAAATCCAGTGTCACACCATTTTTGGACAGAAAACCACAACATTGGCCATAACATTAAACTGCTAAAATCTTTAGGTACACCCATAGAATTGGATATTTGGGAAAAAATATAAATAACCAAAATCCATGATAAAGTTATAAATTTTAAAATCCCGGCTTTAAATGAATTATTAAACCTTAGTGCCCCTAACACCAGATGGCACCATAGTAGTGGAAGAAGAGGAATGTTCATTTAGTCACCAAACAGCTGAGGATGAGATCGAATGATCTTGAAAACGTTTCCTCATAAATCAAACTAAAAAAAAAAAATAATAAAGAGTAATGTATTTAACATAACCGTAAAAACCCCATATTTTTAGCTCCTATAGCTTTCCTAATACAAATGAAGTGAAATGTGTAGTGTTTAACGCCCGCTTTTACTACATACGGCACCGCAGGCGATGACACTGATGATACATGAGATGAAGATGGAGCACCAGTGGAATGAGATGGCGGGGGAAACCGGAGATCCCGGAGAAAACCCGCCCCAGTGCCGTGTTGTCCACCACAAATCTCACTTTGCGGTCGCCTGGGATCGAACCCGGGCCGCCTTGGTGAGAGCCAAGCGATCTAACCACTGAGCCACGGCACGGCCACCTAATACAAATAAAGTACTATTATAAGAATGCATTGCATCGTAAAGCTATGTAATGAATAGCATTACTGGTGGGCATGTGTGCATCTACGTATATTTGAAAATTACTCAGAACTGAAACGTAAACGTTTTACATGATGTGATAAAAGAATTACTTTGAATAAACCAACGTGTTTGTTAAATACAAATGAGAGGAAACAATACACTTCCTACTGGCCTATAGATGTGTTCTGGACTTGAGACCTCCACGGGATGAGGTGTGGGGAAGGGGGGAACGGTTGTCCGTTTACGCAGAAAGTGGGCAATATAGTAAACATTCAGCAATCAGCTGCAGATAGTCACGTAGCCTACTTGCATAGCAAGGTGCAGAGCTAGTTCAGTGAATTAAGATTTACTAGTCTTCTCACCATGTCTGAAGATCTTAAGAAATTTAAGGTTGTGCATTCGGAAGGGCGTTAAATTATTAGTAGCATTATAGATAAATGTGATGAAGAAGCTTTGAAAACACAATATTCATATCCGGTGTCACAAGGTACACAACGGGCTGCCGCTTGTGTAACAAGTAGGCTGCATGTTATCTTCCCAGCGTTTCTATCTGTGCGCAACTCGTATATAATTACGTCACCTTGTCCATACGTGTGTATGTATGTAGTGAACGCACTCCTTTCAGAGATCATAAGGCCAGAACATAATAGCAGAACGTGTCTGGCCACAGTATATCTTTGTTTATGAATGGTTCGTAATCTCTATTTACTCTAGAGAGTTCAAAGCAGCATTATTCAACTGTTCTTTCGTTTAAAAACCAAGGAAAGTGTATCAGCTTGCAACTGAAATGAGACATGAGGTATTATAAACAACCTTCCCCCTTATCACTGCCGGAACACTCCAATTAAGTTAATGTGAACTCAAATTATGTTGCAAACAGAAATAATACTTTTAAACTGACTGACACTGAAAGACTTATTCACCAAGAAATAGGCAAGGAACACAAGACTGGGAAAACTGTGTGAGACATCAGATAAACTACAAGACGACTTTTGGAAAGAAATAGCACGTGACGTGATTTTGGAACCTATTATCATAAATTTGAAATACTCAGACGATGAAGACAATAACAATGACAAATTATCTTATAACGTAAGTAACATTCACAGTTATATGGATGCCCCGCTGGCATTTTCGTTGGGTTATAAAAATAAGTAATTCATAAACTATAATTATTTTTAAACTATATACTTAAAACATGTGCGTGATATATGAATATCCATGATGTAATTGTGATTTCAACAACTGCATTATTATAAAACTTTGAAAAATTCAGTTTGCGTTCCCTTACATTTAGCACCAAGAAGACTCACAAGTGAGAGAGGGAGGGAAATATTAAAAGAGTGGGGATAATGAGGTGGCAATGCTGAAAGCTCTAATGCATCTAATTCGCTACAGACGAAAACTCTTCCCATTTGTAACAAATAATACTTGTTTAAGAGCTTGTTCTTTACATCCTGATAGATTTCCTTGAAATGTCAGACTTCAACAAAAGCCTACTACTTACGACTATGTAAACTCCATCCCATTGCCATTTGCTGCACTTCAATGATGAAATGGAAGCACTACTATGTTGTTGTTTTCAAATGCTAGGCTTTGGCAATGAAGCCATTAGCTCTCTTGCTCTCCAATATTTCTGTGTAGTGGGTCCGGCAGGTAGGGCTTCACAGGTTAAAAGATGTTCTTCAGTCATTTCCTCTTCTTTGTTGTCAAATGGTAGGCTTTGGCAATGAAGTCATTAGCTATCTTGCTCTCCAATATTTCTGTGTAGCGGGTCCCGCAGGTAGAGTTTCACAGGTTAGATGTTCTTCAGTCATTTCCTCTTCTTTGTTGTCAAATGCTACGCTTTGGCAATGAAGCCATTAGCTCTCTTGCTCTCCAATATTTCTGTGTAGTGGGTCTGGCAGGTAGGGCTTCACAGGTTAGAAGATGTTCATCAGTCATTTCCTCTTCTTTGTTGTCAAATGCTAGGCTTTGACAATGAAGCCATTAGCTCTCTTGTTCTCCAAAATTTCTGTGTAGTGGATCCGGCAGGGAGGGCTTCACAGGTTAAAAGATGTTCTTCAGTCATTTTCTCTTCTTTGTTGCACAGAGGACAATTTGGACTTGTATAAATTCCTATTCTGTGTAAGTGTTTGACCAAATAATCATGTTCCGTAAGTAATCTAAATTTTGCTACTGCAGCTTTACGTGGGTTTTCTGGAATAATTTCTGGATCTTTAATTAAAATGTTCCATTTTTTATCTTTGGCTTTGTTAGATATTGATTGGTTTTGTTTGTTTTTATATTTACTTTTGATTAATCTTTTTATGGATGTAAAGGGTAAGTTTGTACTTTTGTTCTGAATTAAATTTGCACGTTTTTTGTCAAGAAAATCAACTGATTCATTTCCAGCAATTCCACAATGTGCAGGTATCCACTGTAATATAATTCTTTTCAGAAGTTTTTGAAGTTGTTGGATCATTTTGTGACATTCTTTAATTTGGATTGACCTTATTTTATATGAACTTATTGCACATAATGCTGCTTTAGAATCAGAAAGTATGACAGCATTTTTGAATGTATCTATTCTCTATAGAAGGTGTTGGAGTGAAATATGAATAGCCGTTACTTCTGCATCAAAATTTGTTGTGTGGTATCTTGCTGGTTGATAGATTGAGAACAGTGCACACTTAATTCCTGCTCCTGAGTTGTTGTCCAAGTTAGATCCATCTGTGTAGATACGTAAACATTCTTCATGTGGGTATCTATTGTTCACAATTTCTAATGCTAGTGCTTTTAGTACAGGTTTGGAAGTTTCAGGTTCTGTAACTATTTGTTCTAAATCTAATTGAATATTAATTGGTTCAAAGGTCAGTGTGTTTTCTTTGATTAAAATGTTTTCTTTAGAATTAGGAAGATTCAGACCTGTTTTTAATTCCATAACTTTGTGTAGGAAACTTGTTTATGTTTTCATCTTGATTGGTTGTAGTAGTCTTTTCTTCCATTTTGTTGTTTTTAACTGCAACATTTTTTCATGTTGTATTAGTGCCTGCTCCTCTAAAGTTAGATGTATTGGATAGTTCCGAGTTAAGGCTTTCATTGCCGTGATTGGTGTTGGTTTTGCTGCACCGGTTATTAGTCGCAGGACCTGATTTTGGCATACTTCTAGGTGATTTATGTTAGAACTGTTTGCTGTTATTATTACCTCTGCCTTATAAAGAAGTATTGGCTTGATTAATGTTTTGTATGTGGTGTTCAGTGTCTCCCGATTAATGCCCCACTTGACTCCAACTAATCTTTTCACAATTGAAATTTTTTTGTTGAATTGTTTACTACTGCTTCAATGTCTCCAAGATAATTTTGAATCAAAATTGTTCCCAAATATTTTGTTTCATATATTTGTTTCAGGTTTGTTTTCTTGAACTGCAGATTTAGTTTAGGGATTTTCTTTTTTTTAAGCCAAATATTTGGAATGTTGTTTTATTAGTATTTATTTTCATCAAATTGTTGTCAGTCCACTTTTCCAAAAGTATCAGAGCCTTTTCCATTGAAGTTTTGGATTTCTCTCTTTGTGGGGAAGATGTTCACATGATCACGTCATCTGAAAAAAGAGCTGTCTTTATTTGATACAGCCAAAGGAAGATCATTGATGTAGATGTTGAACAAGGTTGTACTCAGTACTGCACCTTGTCGTAGGCCAATTTTTATTTTTTGAGTTTGATTAATGAGTCACTATGTCTACACTCAGCTTCACTTACTATGTTGTATAATCAAAACGTTTTCAAGATCATTCGATCTCATCCTCAGCTGTTTGGTGACTAAATGAACATTGTTCTTACTCCACTACTATGGTGCTCCGATTCCTTTTTTATTTGTCGGAATTTGGATGTACTGTCAAAGTAGCATAAATGCTGTTGTTTTCAAATGCTAGGCTTTGGCAATGAAGCCATTAGCTCTCTTGCTCTCCAATATTTCTGTGTACTGGGTCCGGCAGGTAGTGCTTCACAGGTTAGAAGATGTTCTTCAGTCATTTCCTCTTCTCTGTTGTCAAATGCTAGCTTTAGAAATGAAGCCATTAGCTCTCTTGCTCTCCAATATTTCTGTGTAGTGGGTCCGGCAGGTAGGGCTTCACAGGTTAGAAGATGTTCTTCAATCATTTCCTATTCTGTGTAAGTGTTTGGATAAATAATCATGTTCCGTAAGTAATCTAAAATTTGCTACTGCAGCTTTACGTGGGATTTCTGGAATAATTTCAGGATTTTTAATTAAAATGTTCCATTATTTATCTTTGGCTTTGTTAGATATTGATTGGTTTTGTTTGTTTTTATATTTGTTTTTGATTAATCTTTTTATGGATGTAAAGGGTAAGTTTTTACTTTTTTTTTTCTTTGTTCCATTTATACCCCGCCTTTAACTGCTATAGTCATATCAACGGCCGTTCTCCTTTGGAACATATCGAAGGTATTAACTCGTAATCTTTTGTTTTTAATCATTAGATCACGCACACATTCACACTCTCATTCATATTTACAGACTCTGGGGAAGATGGGCAATTATCTTGGTCAGAGAAAAATCCCCACTCCCACTGCCAGGAATCGAACCCGGGACCCCTAGCATGGCAGGCAGGTGACTGAGCTACGGGGCAAGCCAGTTTTTACTTTTGTTCTGAATTAAAATTGCACCATTTTTGGCAAGAAAATCAGCAGATTCATTTGCAGCAATTAAACAATGTGCAGGTATCCATTGTAATATAATTCTTTTCTGTAGTTTTTGAAGCTGTATCTATTGTTCACAGTTTCTAATGCTAGTGCTTTTAGTACAGATTTTGTAACTAATTGTTCTAAATCTAATTGAATAGTAATTGATTCAAAAGTCAGTGGGTTGTCTTTGATTACAATGTTTTCTTTAGAATTAGGAAGATTCAGATCTGTTTTTAATTCCATAACTTTGTGCAGGAAACTTGTGTGTGTTTTCATCTTAATTGGTTGTAGTAATATTTTCTCCCATTTTGTTGTTTTTAACCGCAACATTTTTTCATGTTGTATTAGTGCCTGCTCCTCTAAAGTTAGATATATTGGATAGTTCCGAGTTAAGGTATAAATGTAACCGTTTTTTAAGTGAACACCAATTTTTTTGCTTGTAATGGTGGTTACATCATCCACTAACTTTAATCCGCAGTATGTCTGGAGGGCCACACTGGTCTTTGGTTAATGGGTCCAATGGACCCATTAACTACAATGTACAAACACATAATTCTAAGCTCACAATTTGACAGATTCAAAGTGACCATAATAAAGGCTAAAATAAAAACAAATCTTTGCAACCTTTCCTTGTTAACAGAAACATTTTTACATGTTAAACTAAGTAAGCTCCAAACTGCAGACATGTGTAAATAGTGTCATATGATGCAAACTCACCTGTTGAGTTATCTGCGCTGCGAGCTGCTTGTGGTCTGAAGAGCTCTCATCACTTAGTGTCGGCTCGTACATTTCATTCGTTATTGTAAACTCGCCGCCTACTACGTTTACTCCTGCAACAAAATGAAAACATTAGCTGTTCTTAAGTTGTTACTAAAATACAAAATGCACAAATCCTACCTACTAAAATCACAGTACGCCAGGTAGAATAAAACTTTAAATTCCTTTCTTGGAACTGTTAAAAACAGTGTTGTTATAATAGATTAAAATGTTAAATGTTCAACACTCTATAGCACTAAAATGAAAGATAGGAAAATGCTAATTTTAGTCGATATGCTTCAGAAATATCAATACATTTCCTGAAAATACCACTAAATATATCTGTTTGGAAAAGAAATATAAGTCTATCTAAAATGTATACATCGATATCCTTTTTATTATATTTATTAAGTACTTACTAAGTAGAGGTTAATCTTGTAAAAAATTTGATACCTAGATTTTGCCAGAAATATGCATTTTGAGCCATTCTGAACTTTAATGCATATATAGGAAAACTTCCGCATATATGTTCTCAAAAACAAACAGTCCGTTAGTTAAGCAGCTTGGTATTTAAGTTCAAATATTGTGAAGATTTAAAAAAAAAAGAAAATCCCTTAACTCAAATTCATTTTCATGACATGAGATGTATATCTTGAATTTTCTGGTAGTTTGTTAATGATAATTGTATAATTATGTGTTTCAAATGGGAAGAGGTTTGTCCTTGAGCGCTACTAGATGAGCAACCAATCGGAGTCCTGCAGTGCTGTCGTATTACGTTCCCCCCTATGTGGTGTGTGACGAGTGCCAAACTAATCAATCTCAAAAAAATACTATTCGCAGCTAAGACAAAAATTCAGATTTTGCAAAAGCTGATCCATGAGGAAAGAGAGTGTAGTGTTTTTAACATAACCGTAAAAACACCATATTTTTAGCTCAAATAGCTTTCCTATTACAAATAAATAAAGTACAAGGGATGTTCAATAAAGAATTATCATAATTTTCTTACGGTCATAATTTTTCACACTAAAATTCAATCTTATTATATTCTGTTAGCTTAGGTAATCTGAAACAAACAAGCCGTAGTAGTTTCATTGTTGCCACTCCTGGTTCCCACCTGTGAGAACAATATGCAGCTCTGAAATTCTGCTTTCGTCACAACAAATATTCAGTTGAGGCCTATGGAGAGTCTGTTCTTACCTACAGCACAGCCCGAAGGTGGCTTAAAATGTCAGAGGGGAGACACTCAATTTCAAAGGAAGGTGGGCCCGGTGCTCCAGTTACTGCTCTTACGGAAGAAAACATCAACACTGCTGCTACCATTGTGAGAGTGGATCGACGAATTACCTTAAGATCACTTTCTGAAATACTGAACATTTCATTGGGTGCCACCCACACGTTGGTGACAGCAACATTACACATGAGACGTGTTTGTGCGCGATGGGTTCCAAGACGGGGTTTTTGGGGGTTGGTGATGAAGGAGATTTCCACACTAAGCTTTGCTGTTTGCTCTCAGGATCAAAATGATGTAGTCAAATTTCATCAGCAGTGATTACGTTTGAAAGAAACTCTGGATCTTCCTCTAACATCAACTTTAACTACATGCTACCTCCATTGTAGCGGTAGGCGATACTGAACATGTGTGAACTTGCCTGGTTCTCACAGGCGGGAACCAGGAGTACCATCAATGAACCTACTACAGCGTGTTTGTTTTACATTAAGTTAAGAGAATATAATAAGATTGAATTTTAGTGCGAAAAATTTTGGCCGTAAACAAATGATGATCATTCTTTAAGAACAGCCCTCGTGTATATATATATATATATTGCAAAACCATTTCCGAGATATTCAAATGTCATACTTTGCTCAACAACAAATAATTTTACTTTGTTTTTTACTTTTTTTTGTGTTCACACAAAGAGAACATCATGTAACAATGGAACACTGGTTAGCGGCAAACACTGCTGGCACTAACTTGAGGGGAATGTTTTTTTTCTTCTTCTTTTGTAATTTTACGTCCTCCAACGTTAAGTCATATTGAACGATGAATGGAATGGGTGATATGATGCTCAAATGAGCCCAGGGTCTATAGAGCTTAGTGTTACCTGACATTCGTCTTTCAGGATAAGGGAAAACCCTGGAAAAACCTTATCCAGGTAACACCCTGACCGAGATTCAAAACCTCTTGAACGTGAGGCAGACATTCTACCACCACACTTCCAAGGCGGGCAGGGAGTGGTTAGTGCAAGCATTATCTGGACATGCAGCTAATGCAAGAAATGTGGATTTTACTGGCTGTAACTTACAGATCAATGTAAAAAAATTACTGTTTAATTTGGATATATGCATGTGTGTTTCCATAAAGTTTTATGACCATATGTTTTGTAGTTTGGTTGAAAAAAAATTCTTAACTTCAAAAATATGCTTACTAAATTTATGGCAAAAAATGGATATTTTATGATCATTTTGCTGAGAAAGCAGCAGTAACTGAGAGCTGAACTTTTTACTACATATGAAGACATTCTGCATTATACCAGTGCATGAGGGAAATTAAGCTACCAAAAATATTTCTGATTTTTTAAATTTTATGGCATGTAAAGAAAATTTGCATATTCTTTAGAAGATGTCCTGTAAGAAATTTTGTCTAAGTCCAACATCGGATGCATGCACCAGGGCTGACAGAACCTGCCGAAGTAGCCTCGCAGTTGTACTCCTGACACGGTTATTGGCATAAGCTTCTGTTGCCAACCTTTAGACCAACACCCCAAGTATCTATTTTGCAGATGTTCGAAAGTTCACAGGTGTATAGTACATGTGCCATTGTTAGCCATTGTTAGGAAGGTTGCAGCTGAACTATAAAATCTAAAAATGAATATTCCACCGAGACCCTGGCATTCAGTAGTGGAAGTTGTATCTGAAACCACTGGCTCATTTTATAAATTTGATTGATCTTGCGCCTTTATGCAAAGATGAGGAAAAGTGTATGCAGTTTCTGTACGACAAAAGTTTGTTAAGAACGAGAATGTTGTGCCGGGAGTGCGATGCCTCCTACATCAATAAAAAATATCCAGTATTGTTTAAATGTTTATTGACTGCAGATTTTTTTTTTTGTGATTTACGTCCTCTAATGTTAAGTCTAAAAACACTTCAGCTCCACTTGCATTTAAAAATTAGGATATGTTTCAAGGACCCTGCGTCCTCATCATCAGCTGATGTTCGACTGGTTCTCCAGGTGACCGCCTCCCTCTCCTGGCGCTGTTCAGTGAGTTGAATGACATCATCTACTATTGGTATTTTAAAGTTCATGGCTCTCTTTTTATTCTTCAAAATGTGTATATTTTCCCAAACTGTTAATTTCCAATACTTTTTTTGCCCGCACCAAAAGTTTGACGTCTTTGGAAATATTATGATTTTTTGACCAGAAATGATGGGCTATGGCTGATGTATCTGTCTGTTTGTATTTTATGCATCTCATGTGTTCCTTCATCCTTGTTTCTAGGTTTCTTTCTGTTTTTCCAATATATATTTCGTGGCAATCCTCACATCTTACACTATAAATTCCGGATAATTTGTTGGCTGGACTTGTGTTTTTGAGCGAGTGATTTAGTATGTTTCTCATCTTGTATTTGTTATGTGGTACTAGTTTTATCTGAAATTGATGGAAAATGTTTTTAAATTTATTAAAAGCCTTAGGATGATATGTGAATTTGCAATATACTTTCTTTGGGTCATCAAGAAACAAGGTCATCCTAGAAACAAGGATGAAAGAACACATGAGATACATAAAATACAAACAGATAAATCTGCCATAGCCCATCATTTCTGGTCAAAAAATCATAATATTTCCAAAGACATAAAACTTTGGTACCAGCAAAAAAGTATTGGAAATTAACAGTTTGGGAAAATATACACATTTTGAAGAATAAAAAGAGAGCCCTGAACTTTGAAATACCGATAGTAGATGACGTCATTCAACTCATTGAACAGCGCCAGGAGAGGGAGGCAGTCACCTGAAGAACTAGTTGAACATCAGCTGACGGTGGGGATGCGGCGTCCTTGAAACATGTCCTAATTTTTAAATGTAAGTCGAGCTTAAGAGTTTTTACAGTTCGAGAAGTGGTTCAAAAAGGTTTTAAATGTTTTCAATTTTTAAAAATATATTACCGTTGAAAATATAACTCTAAATTGAGTGTACTGTTAGACTTATCTTACACAAGTGTGCAAAATTTGAGCAATGTAACTTTAATAGCTCTCAACAAAGACGAACATGTGTTTCAAAATATGTACTTTTGAAATAATTGCAAGTGTGCAAAATTTGAGCAATGTAACTTTAATAGCTCTCAACAAAAACGAACATGTGTTTCAAAATATGTACTTTTGAAATAATTGCAGTTGAAAATTAAGTTCCAGGGTATGACTGACGTTAGTACATTCCAAAGGAGTAGTCATTAGCTGCACCTAATGTTGCCTCCTGATTTGCAGTTCTACATCTTTTGACCCGGGACTCCTTAGATGAGATTTGTGATGGCCTTTCAGCTGATAATATGTATTGTTCATCAATGCTTTCCATTGCACTTTATGTGTGGCTGCCAACGTTTATACCCATTGCTCGTAATGCATTTAATCTGCTTTTGGCTCCAACATTAAATGTCAAAACTGCTTCATGAACCCCTATATTTAAACCAGAGTATTCCACAAAAACCGATTTTGGTAGTCTTTCCCATATGCAGCTGTTGAAATTTTCATTCATATTTTGCGTAAAACCATGCAGACACTTTCGCAATAGATCTTTCTTTGACAAATGCTTATGGATTGGTTTAATTGCCTCTGTAACAGCATAAGTCAGGGAATGTTTATGTACATACGTAGCACCAGATGCCACTGCTTTCTCGTGCCCACACCATGAATCAAGGCCTTTTGGACAAAGGTGGTGTTGTGGCTGTACTGTCCACCAACACAAACTAAGTCCCTGAAAGGAATGTGCCATCCAGTGCCACCCTTACACAGTGGGAGAAGGACAGCATATGTGTGTAACAGAGAACGCATGCTACACAAGGAGTAGAACCCTTAAAAAAAATGTGCCCTATTCAATCTGTACAGTAAAACCAAGAAGATTCATTCACAAAAGTAGAAGACGTCAGAATGTTTCTGAATGGCCCATAACTGTACTGACATGGCATGTCCTAAATCTATGCATGGAGGGTGTGGGGAACCTTCTCCAACCCCCCTGCATCTCAGGCCCTGGAGACTTTCTTTGCTGTGGTATACTGTAAATCCATTGAACCTTTATGCAGAAATGATGCCCAATCTGATAGTCTCATGGAGTTCAACTCACCAGAATTTCTTCTAATTGCTAAACCATAATAGGTTTGTAACAAATCAATTTCTGCATCTGTCAAACATCCTGGATCTCCTAGTGGTTTACCATCACTCAGTTTTTTATCTTTCAAATCTTTTTTCAGTTTCCTTAGTCTAGTAACTAAACGCTTCTGCACATGGTCTACACATTCCAGCTTTCCCTATATTTACATCACCATAAGGTTTTGCTTCACCCACAGACTTGTATGCTTTGGAATCACCATTCCCAAGATAATTTGTATATCGTACTCCATATTTATGCACAGATCTTTTGAAGATCTCTCTCCATACCCTCACTTGATCCTTCATAGTTTGGCTCTTCTTTAGAGCAAGTCCCCCGACAAAATTTTTTCTAAGTCCAACATCAGAGGCACGCATGAGCGCTGATGTAACCTGCCGAAGTGACATGCGCCAACCTCATTAGCAGAACATTTTCAACACTAGCAGCATTGATCTAACAACTACACCACTTTTAAAAATTTAACTTTCGATATTACTTAAATTACTTTTTCTTATCTATATTTAAAAAAGAATCGTCCGATATGACTTAACTTTCCATATGACTTAACTTTGGAGGACGAAAATCACTAAAAATAATAATTTAATTTAAGAAAATCTACATTTAAAAAAGAATAAATAAATAAATAGATAAATAAATAAAGCTGTAGTCAATGAACATTTAAATTACCTTTTTTATCCATATTTAAAACAGAAACGTCCGATATGACTTAACTTTGGTAGACGTAAATCACAAAAAATAATCTACATTTAAAAAAAATGTAAAACATAAAAATAAAGCTACTAATCATATGTCTTACTTACAATATGTGCACTATACAACAGCATAAACCTGTCGAATGTCTTCGATCAGTTCCTGGAGGGGGTCAGCTAATCTGTTCCTGAGATCTTGCCGCCACAGGTACTCTGCAAGGTGCACATTAATTTGGTCCTTTCGGATGCCGCCCCTGGATAGGAGATGCCGGAGAGATCGCCAACGCAACTCAATATTGTTTGTGTGCACATTAGTTACTGGACCCACAAAATGCAAGCTGTGGTTCACCATTAGATGTGCTGCAAATCCCCCAGGCATTAATCCACTGTACCCACCCCAACAGTCGGTATGGATTGTACTGGCGAGTTCAACATGCCCCTCAATCAATGCAAAAAGGGTTACAGCATCTTTTCTGTTACCTGGACACACTGTTATGCGCACTTCATTGGTGACTATGCCAATCATCCCGAGAATCCAATTTCCTTCCTAGACATGGCCACGATGGTATTTTCGCCGTCCAATTTTGCATTCATCAACTTGAATGACGTGGCCGGTACAGCCTATTTTGCCCCTGTTCAGGTATTTCTGGTTAATGGGAGGCATCGGTGAAATTTTGTCAAAAATGACAAAGAAGACATTTTCCGTTTTTTTTGCATTAAAATTGCGTTTAAACATTGTAGTTTCAGAATATGCCGTCAGTTAGGCCCTAACGCCATTTAAAGAGCAGCTACATCATTATTTAAACGACCATGTGCGGGTGGGCGAGGCCATTTATATTGCTTTTTCCAGTGTGTCGCAAAGCAATTGATGGAATTCTCATGTTTAAACTACGCGATTTGATTCTGTGACTGTGGTAATGTGCAGAGACATCTTCTGGATGTTTGTGGAAGCTACTGAACCTTTCCGCTACCATTTTTATACATTATTTCCCACTTACTTCTTTTGAAAGTAAACAAACATTTCCACTGACATGTAGTGTTTGTGAAATATGGTTTACATGCAAGTGAAAGCTGTGGATAGCAGCTTATATTAAATTATTATTGTTTAGAATAGAAATAAAGCCTGATTTAACATTGTGTTGCTTTCCTGTTGCAACAGTAGGTATATGATTCATACCACGTTAGGTTAGGAGTACAGTGGCTAATTCAAAGCAAAATGTAATGAAACTTTAAGGTGTCCTAGCCATAATAGTAAGTAATGATACTAGAATGCTATGCTTGAGGTAAATGTTAAGTGAAAACATATTATAGCCCAAGAGTTAACAGTGATTCTATTAGGTCACCTTTTGATGTAAATGGAAGAATGGTTAATGAATTTCTGGGCATTGGTAAGGGTCATATTTCTATGCAGATGTTTTGTATGACCATGGGTATGAATTGCATGAACTATTCTACTTACAATTTCCGTCTCTTATACAAAAATAAAGAGATATTTAGTATTAAATTAAATGACAAAATTTCAAGCAGTTCTGATGAAAACTGGATTTTAGCATTTTTCACAGATGCCTCCCCTTAATTGACGTTTGATACCAAAATAAAGGTTTGCCATAAGTAAAGAATCATGATGGATATCAAAGTAATGTTGGTTCTTTGTTACGACAAGTGCAAGGGCAGCTGAGGCGAATAGGAATTTGGGGGAAAGTTGTTATAACAAAAGCAATGTAAGAAACAGTGTCCTTAGCAGTTTTCTAAAGGGGCTTGACTTGTAAGAATAGGGTATTCTTTGGATCATTCAGAATGGCATGACAAAACAGCCACAAAGAGATTTTTGGTTGAATGAAGAGGGCTTTCAGAAAGTGAAAGTTACATAGACACCCATACGCGCAGCTGTGGTCATTCAAACAGTCTTCGGCGTCAGGCCGATGAGAGCGGTCTGAGGCGTGAGGGCAATTAGGGCAGTCCTCTTGTTCTGTCTTGGATATTTGTCGGTTTATATATACGTGAGAAAAGAATAAAGTTTATCGAGTAATAAACATTCTGCCGTCAGTAACTCTAAACAGGGATATTGGTAACCCTTAGTCGGCAACTTCAATTTCGATGTTCTAGAAAAAAGCAGTGAATAAATAAGTTGGAAACGGGCATTCTAGTGTCATTAAATATCCTTCTCACACACATCCACGCATACCCTGAGAGAAACCTCATTGCTCGCCATTAAATTATTTGCATCAAATTGGCGTCACAACGTGGACTTGTGTGCACCTATAAACGTTATTAGTTACACGTTATACAAATTTCTCGGCATTAGCTGAACGAGTCAGCTATTGTTGCGTGGCTTAAAATGCTGTTTCCAGAACACTGCACAACAGTTTCCACAACAGAAACCTCTTTTTTGCCAGGTACCATCGACTGCCACAGTAATATCTCTGTCCCCATCATTTGCTACAACTGCTTCAGCAGCAGCAATTCTCATTGAAGTTTTACTCACTTCTTTTTGAGATTTGTTACAATAATTGCTAATGAAGCACTATCACAATGAAGCACTATCACAATACAACAAACTCAACTCACTATAAAACCAAACCTTTTCCACATATGATTAAAAACAAAGGAGCAGCAGCTCATGCTACTCAGTGCAGCCAACAGCACTGATGCCATAGAGGATAGGAAAGTTGACCACACAAATTCATCTTACAAACTGCGCCAGATACTAAAAGTTTCAGCTAAATGTGCGTGGCACTAATATTTAAAGAGATGCGCAATCAACTTAAATGGGTTTTCTGAAGGGTTAGGTGTATTAAATGCACTGTTTCCATCAAATTACATTGAAATTCGATACAGGTTGAGCAAAATTCCGCTACGTTCCGCTACAAATTTAGCACATGGATTTTCCAAATTTATTTACAAGTTCATCAGTTATTGGTTATGAGATACAGCAATTGCCTTTGTTTTGAATGTCAATTTTTACTCTTACGAGGTCAATAAAAATTAAATTCAATGTACTACATAATTTAAAAAATAATTTTCCTATAAGTAATGTATTGTTCTTCTACAAAGAGACTGGACTTGTTTATACAGTTAAAAATTAAAATGTAAATATACATTTACATTTGTGAAAATGTAAAAATTAAAAATATTCTACGCGCCAAAAAAATTGAGCTTTTAAGTAGAATCTTTGTTTTCGGCTAGTACAGAAGATTTTTAGAAGACCCACGTTCTTATTTTTTGGAATACTCTTGTAGCATTTGTTCTAAAATATTTTCCACGTGTTAGCTCTCAACATTTTGAAAATATTAACTTATTTTACTACTTGACAGCATATAATTTTCAAAACATGAGCATTAACAGAAAAAGGAGAATGTGACGCTTCTTATTTACATGTTATGGACCTGTCCTTAAGTTTCACCAAGTTAAATGAAACATTTTGACGCGTAAGGCATTTTGTATACTGAAAAGTGTTAGAAAAAAGGTTTCTTGGAAAATTAATTCTAAAGTCATGATTGTTACTTTTAACGATTGTTAAAGGTATTTTTACATTGCTACGTCATGGCCTAAAATGGTGCAAATGATAAAATTAGCATGCCATCCATTACTACAAAGCCTATGCTACCAAAAATGCCCAAAAAGAAAATTCTATTATTTTCATCAGTTTCGGCGAATTTTCAGTGTAGCCTTGCCTTAAAACTAATGATCAGAAATTACTGAAAATTGGTGTGGTATTTTCTACTATAAAACCCATTAGGCATGGAAAGTTTGAAGTTTGTAGGTATGGAAATATATGAAATAGAAATTTCAGTCGCTTTGTTGTTTTTCATTGCATACTGCATTTCTCTTGTTCCCTTCTCGTGGTTTATCTCCTGCCGCCAGAGGCGCGGCAGTATTGCGTTTGCTATTCTCTAGCAGACGCAGTTTCCAATTTTGTTCTAACAAGGTACTTGGTTATATAGCTTTAAAATATTCCTCTTTCAAACGAAATGAATTATATAGCTTCACATAGTTTAACCGCTGCTAAAATCTTTCGGACTGAGAACACCAGTGGCGTATGCTGGGATTGTGACATGGGCTATAAATGAACATTTCTGTTTCGCAAGAAGAACCACTGTATCAATCAATATTTTCAATAGATTTCTATTTTCCTTAACCTTTTCATTGTGCAAACTGTCAGCAACTCTCTTTTGGTAATTCAATGGATGATCTACCCGTTGGGTGCCGAAAGTTTTTAATGCCGTGAAAGATTTTATGTGTTGTTGATATTTTATGTTTATCCAAAGCTCTGATTAAATAAGCTAAATTTGCAAAATCCGTAATATTCCAGGGTGTTTTCTGAGTTGCAAACAACAAGCATGGACAGCAATAAAGTTTATTTAGTTCAAATGGCCCAGACAGCCACTCTTTTTATCATAATTACTTATACTAAAATACCTTTTATAAAGGTTCTTATTATTTCCTTCTGTTTACACTGTAAGTGCGGAAAAGCTGGAGTAGCCCTTCCCTGTTTTATTGTCACTAACTTATCCTCGTATTTAAAGTGCGAGAATGGTCTTTGCACTAATTGTTTAATTACACATTCTTCACCCATTTCGAAGAATTAGCGCCAGCAACTGTCTTGGTAGATTGTACATTACGAAATAAACAATATCTACTAATACGGCTGTTGAGGACCGCAACAATCACTCAATAATTGAAATAATGCTCTTTCTTGCCCTGAACTCCACGTGCTATGCCGAATTCCATGAACAGTCGTGTCCGTACGGTACATTTCGGAGAAGCTCGTATCAGTCTAGCGATCTAAGATTCCGAAGCCTTGGCAAGTATAATCCTGCATTCCTCCCCCTCGTCCCTCACTACCCGTTACCATAGAGAAGGCTGCAACAGTAGCTGCCGAAGCTCTGCTTGCCCCTTGCGGGATGTCGGGGTGTCGAGAGTTGAGTATTGCCGCTCAGTTCGGCTCAATTATTTGGCAGGGGCTTGACTCCTATGGTCGTCAGCATCACCAATAAAATTTGAAAAATATCGATGTCCTCGGCTGCTCTTGGAGTTATCCTAATATTTATGAATATAGGATCTGTGGCAAGGATCTCTTGATTCAGGGCGTTTTGGGTGGATCAGTTAGGGTACTTGGAAAGAAACACAGGTTAATTCTCTTATGACGATCGATTGTATTTCAATTACTCTCGAAATACATGTCAATTAGGCGAACTCTGAATGGTAGGCTTCGCGCTGGCATGGTTGTACTCCCGTGTCTATAACACGACTCATCGGATTAGCACCCAGCTACTAACTACCTTTAATTGAACGTGATTTCTTTAGTTTACTCGTCCGTTCAGTTTAGCCCACAGTAGCCACAATAACCTTAATGAACGGGATTTCTGCCTTCGTGCTGTCGCACGACGGTTCTAGCTCGACCCTCAGGTAGCGACTGCTTTAATGAACGCGATTTCTGTCCGGATGCTGTCGCACGACGGCCTAGCTCGACCCCAGATAGCGACTGAACTTTAGATATGTATTTGTTCCCAGTAGGTCATATGACACTTCGTTTCCCCCTTCAGTTCATTATTTTTAATTAGTTGGTCGGTAGAACACATATGGAGTCCCAGTTACGAGAATCTCACCCTAGACCACCCAAAATGTCCCCTTCTTGTCAAACTATGTTTGAAACTAAACGCGGGGTACGACCCAATATTTATGGTTGCGGTCAGCTCTCCTTGGGGAGAAAAAATCCCACCGTTCAGAGTCCGTAACAAACTGGACACTGCACACAAAATATTTGTTTCAATGCATGTATATATTCCATTAACATTCGATTAATCTTCTATATATTCCTTAACAGTTAATTAATCAACTCGAGGAAGAGAGTACTGTTTCACCCTCTGTTCAGTGATGGGGAACGAGAGATATTCCACCCTACGTACCAATTCTTTATTGGGGAGACTGGCTGGTATTGCAATTATTATTAATATTCCTTATTAATTTCTAGTTTACTTTAGATATGGGCTTCGGTGATAGCTTTGATAGGCCATAATATACGCCTCTGGTAAAAACGTAATAATTTAATACCTACATGATTGATATGAGCAGTATGGACGATAGTTCTGTGTATGTATGTATGTATGTATGTATGTATGTATGTATGTATGTATGTATGTATGTATGTATGTATGTATGTATGTATGTATGTATGTATGTATGTATGTATGTATGTATGTATGTATGTATGTATGTATGTATGTATGTATGTATGTATGTATGTATGTATGTATGTATGTATGTATGTATGTATGTATGTATGTATGTATGTATGTATGTATGTATGTATGTATGTATGTATGTATGTATGTATGTATGTATGTATGTATGTATGTATGTATGTATGTATGTATGTATGTATGTATGTATGTATGTATGTATGTATGTATGTATTGTCACCCTATTAGCGTAAAATACGACCGGGGACAGCTGGAGGGGTCCGAGGCGGCCGAGCCACGCCCCCCGCCCATTAATCTGTCACTAACTGAGGGGTGATTTGGGGAAGTGTTACCTGTCATTCGACGTTTCTCTCCCCTTCTCCTGTGGTCTGGAACGTTCGGGTGATTTGCGGGGAACCAGAGACTTCTAGAAAAACAGTGACATTCCTATAAAAAGGGTTTCGGAGAGACAGTCAGTCAGTCAGTTCTTGGTGTAAGGACGCAGTGCTAGTGAAAAGACCGTGCAACGGAAGATTGTACGTAATTCCGAGTGCAAGTGAAATTGTAACGGACGAACTGGTGAATCGTAATTGTGTGCATTACGTAATTTTATGTAATTGGCAAGTGTTTAACTGTAAGTCGGTGGAAATAAAGAACATTTTTGAGTGGTGAAATTGGACTTTTCATTTCACGGACCCACAAAGTCACACTGGTGTCAGGAAGCGGGAAGACAACATCACCGAAATTACGGCCATGGAATCGGCATTGGAAATGCTTTTGGCGAAGATGAACGAGTTAACAACAAAAACGGAAGCGGCAAATAACAACCTGACCGCAAAGCTGGAAGAAATGAAGACGGCTAACGATAACCTCACGGAGAAGATGGAAGAAAAGAAGATTGCGAACGAGGCCCTCGCCGCGAAATTTGAGGAACGGTTGGCCGGCGTGAGGGAGGACGTCACGGGATTCGGCAAGCGGATCGGCCAGGTGGACGAACGCGTCGGAGACCTCGCGAGCCGCGTTAATGAGCTGGAAGGAAAGGCCGACAACAGCGCCAAGTCCCTGAGCGCCATGGTGGAGGACGTCGTCGGCAGGAGGTTGAAGGATTTGAAGGCCGACGCACCGCGACGCGACATAACATCGCCGCGCGTCAAACCTCCCAAGTATGACGGCGCGTCAACGTTTGAGGTCTTCCGCCGCCAGTTCGACACAGTGGCCAGGCACAACGGATGGTCACTGGAGGAGGAGGCCACACAGTTAATAGCCAGCCTCCAGGGAAGAGCCGCGGAAGTTCTAAACGCGGTGCAGACGACGGCGGCGCCCAAGGACATCTGGGAAGCCCTGAAGGATCGCTTCGGGAACCACCGCTAGGCCGCAGCATACCACAGCCAGCTAAAGGCAAGGTCACAGCAGCCGGGGGAGACGCTGCAGGAGTTCGCCATTGCGATCGAGCAGCTGGCTAGCAAGGCCTTGGTTGACCTGCCACTGGAGTTCGTATCCCGGGAAGCCGCCTACAATTTTGTCGACGGAGTACGGGACACGGAGATTCGTCAGCGCCTAATGCTCGGGGAATATAAAACCATCCACGAGGCGCTGACAGCGGCATTAAGGATGGAGGCGGCCAAAATAACATCCATCCCGACGTCGAGAACGAGGAGTGTCCGCTACGCCGGAGACAGAAGACCAGCTGAGGGACGCCGGCGAACACCTAGTGGCCTGTGTTGGGGGTGTGGATAGCCCGGACACCTGCAGAGAGACTGCCCACACCAGGAAGAGCAGCCGGAAAACGAGTAAGGGTCGTCGTGGACAGGGGCACGTCGGCGCCATCACCACCATCCCCTCGAGTGACACTGCGCGCCGTCAGCCGGCGTATGGATGACAGCCTCATCGCGGACGGTTGGGTAAGAGGGAAGCCGTGCCGCGTGCTGGTGGACACCGGGGCGGCCGTGACCATCATCAGACCTGACGTGGCGAAGGGTTTGCCGGCAAGGAAGCCAAACCGGCCATACCAGCTTGTCACGGCATCGGGCGACACCTTGCCCGTGAAGAAGGAGGCCCTGCTGGAGCTGAACTTGGGACGGAGTGCCATGCGTCTGTGGGTGTTCGTCGCGAAGGTAGCTGAGGAGGTGATCCTGGGACTGGATGCCCTCAGGAGCCATGAGGCGACGGTCGACGTCGGCAAGAAAGTCGTGCGGCTTAATGGAGAAGAGGTTATACTCCGTCAACCCGAAGAGCGCCTTGGAATGTGCAGGGTCGTCTTGGACGAAGACGTGGTTGTTCCCGCGAGGAGCGAGGTGGTGGTGACGGCGCGACTGGAGGGCCAGAGAACCATGAACATGATGCTGGACCAGAAGACGCCTGTACACGGACTGTGTGTAGCCAGGGCATTGCTGCCGTGCCGAGAGGAGGTGCCAGTGAGACTGCTAAATCCAACGGACACCGATCACAACGTCCAGGCCGGGACGGAGTTGGGAACGTGCGAGCCCGTAGTGAGCGTAACAGCAATCGACAAGACACAGGAGCCGGCGCCGAAGCAACACCTGGGGCCCCGGCTAGAAGGCTTACTGGAGAGCGGGGCCGACCACCTGACCGCAGAACAGCTGCAGCAGGTTCGACAACTACTGGGGCGATACGAGCGCGTCTTCAGCCAAGGCGATAGTGACTACGGCCGCACGGACAAAGTGCTTCACCGCATCGACACCGGAGACGCCCGGCCTATTCGGCAACCACATAGACGCGTTCCGCTGGCGAAGCAAGGGGCGGTACGAGACATGCTGGAGGACATGAGATCCAGGGGAGTGATTGAAGAGTCTGACAGCCCTTGGTGTTCCCCTGTAGTCTTGGTGACGAAGAAGAAAGGCGAGCTGCGCTTCTGCGTAGACTACAGAAAGCTGAACGCTGTCACCCGGAAGGACTGCTTTCCCTTACCCCGGATTGACGACACCCTGGACACGCTAGCTGGTGCACAGTGGTTCTCGACCCTGGACCTGAAGTCGGGCTACTGGCAGGTAGCTCATGACCCAAGAGACAAGGAGAAGACCGCATTCTCGACGGGCCAAGGTCTTTGGCAGTTCACGGTTATGCCCTTTGGCCTCTGCAACCCACCAGCTACCTTCCAACGCCTCATGGAGTCAGTGATGAGAGGGCTGACTTACGATGCCTGCCTGCTATACCTGGACGACATCATCATCGTCGGGAAGACTTTTGAAGATCACCTCGAGAATCTGAGTAAGGTGCTACAGAGACTGCAGGCGACCAACTTGAAGCTGAACGCAAAGAAGTGCCAGCTCTTCCGCAAGGAAGTTAACTACTTGGGCCACATAGTCTCAGCAACCGGAGTGGCCACAGACCCGGAGAAGACAAAGGCTGTGAGAGATTGGCCTCGCCCAAAGGATAGGAGAGAGTTGCGCAGTTTCTTGGGGCTGTGCAGTTATTACCGCCGCTTCATAAAGGGGTTCTCCAACATTGCAAAACCACTCACCCGCCTGACAGAGGAACACAGGCCTTATGTGTGGACAGAGGACGCAGAAAACTCTTTCCAGCACCTAAAGGAGACCCTGTGCAGTGCTCCAATTTTGGGTTTCCCACAACCGGGTGGCGCCTTCATTGTGGACACCGACGCTAGCGACCATTGCATTGGAGGTGTCCTATCGCAGATCCAGGACGGCCATGAGCGGGTGATAGCCTACTACAGCAAGACGCTATCCAAGGCAGAGAAGAACTACTGCGTCACCCTACGAGAATTATTGGCGGTAGAAAAGACCTTGGAGCACTTCCACAAGTACCTGTACGGTCAGCCATTCCACCTGAGGACTGACCATTCCGCCCTAACCTGGCTATTGAGCTTTAAGAACCTGGAAGGCCAGACAGCACGTTGGGTCCAGAGGCTGCAGGAGTACGATTTCACCTCGGAACATCGCAGAGGGAAGAGCCACGGTAACGCAGACGCCATGTCCCGAAGACCCTGTCCAGAAGAGTGCGGCCAGTGCACAAGAGTGGAAGAGAAGGAGCGTGCCGCAGCAGTCCGAGTAGTTGTGGCAGTGCCTGCGGACGGTTGGGATAGCGCAGGCCTGAGGAGGGAGCAGCTGTCGGACGCAGACTTGGGGCACTCTTCAGGGAAGTGGAGGCAGGGACAAGACCAACCTGGGAGGATATCGCACCAAGGAGCGCCACCTACAAGTCGTACTGGGCCCAATGGGACCCGTTGAAGATCAGAGAGGGCGTGCTGTTCCGGGTATGGGAATCACCCGATGGGAAAACGCAGAGAGAACAGTTGGTACTTCCCCGGAGTAAGGTCCAGGAAGTCTTGGAGGAAGTGCACGCCGGGACTTCGGGAGGACACCTGGGAGCGAACCGAACGATTGACAAACTACGGCAGCGCTACTACTGGCTGAGGCTCCGAGCAGATGCTGAGAGATGGTGCCGTCAATGTCACGTGTGCGCAGCGAGCCGTGGCCCCCAGACGAGGAGCCGGGGCCGCATGCAGCAGTACAACGTCGGAGCGGCATTCGAACGGATCGCCGTTGACATTGCTGGACCGTTCCCAGTTTCCGACCGAGGCAACAAGTACCTAATGGTGGTCGTGGGCTACTTCACCAAATGGTCGGAGGTGTATGCAATCCCAAACCAAGAGGCAAAGACAGTCACAGACTGCCTCGTGGAGCAAGTATTCTGTCGATTTGGGGTGCCGTTAGAGCTACACAGTGACCAGGGTACCAACTTTGAGTCCAACCTAATGAAGGAGGCACTACAAAGGCTTGGGGTGAACAAGACTCGCACTACGCCTCTACATCCCCAATCGGATGGCATGGTCGAAAGGTACATCAAGACCTTAGAGGAACACCTGAGGAAGGTCGTGGCAAGCCATCAGCGAGACTGGGACGTCAGGGTGCCACTGTTCTTGCTGGCCTACCGCTCGTCTACACACGACACAACTGGGATGACGCCAGCCAGCTTAATGTTCGGCCGAGAGTTACGCCTCCCTTGTGACCTGGCTTTTGGAAGCCCTCCGGAAGCGAAACAGCCAGCGACCGAGTATGTGCAGAACTTGGTGGACCATCTCCACGACATTCACGAGACGGCTCACCAGAACATCCAGAAGGCGAGCGACCGCATGAAGACCAGGTATGATAGGCAAGCCAACAGCCAAGGGTTCCAGCAAGATGATCTGGTCTGGTTGTACCGTCCTACCCGGACCAAGGGACGCTGCCCGAAGCTCCAGCAGCCATGGCAAGGACCGTACCGGGTGGTGAAGAGGATTAACGACGTAGTCTACCGCATCCAGAAGGTTCCCCGAGGGAAGATGTTGGTGGTACACCTGGATCGCCTAGCCCGCTACAATGGTGCTGTTCGGGACGACCAGCTTTGAGGAGGGAGCAGTGTCACCCTATTAGCGTAAGATACGACCGGGGACAGCTGGAGGGTCCGAGGCGGCCGAGCCATGCCCCCCGCCCATTAATCTGTCACTAACTGAGGGGTGATTTGGGAAAGTGTCACCTGTCCCTCGACGTTTCTCTCCCCTTCTCCTGTGGTCTGGAACATTCGGGTGATTTGCGGAAAACCAGAGACTTCTAGAAAAACAGTGACATTCCTATAAAAAGGGTTTCGGAGAGACAGTCAGTCAGTCAGTTCTTGGTGTAAGGACGCAGTGCTAGTGAGAGGACCGTGCAACGGAAGATTGTACGTAATTCCGAGTGCAAGTGAAATTGTAACGGACGAACTGGTGAATCGTAATTGTGTGCATTACGTAATTTTATGTAATTGGCAAGTGTTTAACTGTAAGTCGGTGGAAATAAAGAACATTTTTGAGTGGTGAAATTGGACTTTTCATTTCACGGACCCACAAAGTCACAGTATGTATGTATGTATGTATGTATGTATGTATGTATGTATGTATGTATGTATGTATGTATGTATGTATGTATGTATGTATGTATGTATGTATGTATGTATGTATGTATGTATGTATGTATGTATGTATGTATGTATGTATGTATGTATGTATGTATGTATGTATGTATGTATGTATGTATGTATGTATGTATGTATGTATGTATGTATGTATGTATGTATGTATGTATGTATGTATGTATGTATGTATGTATGTATGTATGTATGTATGTATGTATGTATGTATGTATGTATGTATGTATGTATGTATGTATGTATGTATGTATGTATGTATGTATGTATGTATGTATGTATGTATGTATGTATGTATGTATGTATGTATGTATGTATGTATGTATGTATGTATGTATGTATGTATGTATGTATGTATGTATGTATGTATGTATGTATGTATGTATGTATGTATGTATGTATGTATGTATGTATGTATGTATGTATGTATGTATGTATGTATGTATGTATGTATGTATGTATGTATGTATGTATGTATGTATGTATGTATGTATGTATGTATGTATGTATGTATGTATGTATGTATGTATGTATGTATGTATGTATGTATGTATGTATGTATGTATGTATGTATGTATATATGTATGTATGTATGTATGTATGTATGTATGTATGTATGTATGTATGTATGTATGTATGTATGTATGTATGTATGTATGTATGTATGTATGTATGTATGTATGTACATATATAATACTTTTAATTACTCAGAACTGAAATTTAAACTACTGCCATGACGTGATAAAATAATTACTGTGAGTAAGTCAAGGTGTTAAATTCGAGAAAGAGCAAACACTTCATTTCCTGTTAGCCTGCGGAATGCTGTATGCTTATGTTTATGAATGAATGCTGGATAAGACGTGGAGAGTTCAGATCAATATCATTCAGTTGTTCTTTACACAACAGTAGAGTAAGAGTTAAATAGTGCAATGGCTTCTTGCGGTGAATTTAGTGGCGAGTAAAACATGCAGGTGTTGCGAAGTCAGGTTCGAAGTATTATTTTTAAGGTGTACACGTTCTTCAAAAAATTTTCGGAAACAGAGACTAAAAATTAGGTATTGCAAAGAGTACTTCCGTTTAAAAACACGGAAAAGTGTATTAACTGGATCAACTTGCAATTGAAACGGGACACGAGGTAATACGCCTCCCACCTTAGCACTACCAATATAATCCAATTGAGTTGGTGTGGGCCCAAATAAAAAGGGGGATTCCTAACAGAAATAATACTTTTAAAATGACTGACGTTGAACGACTTGTTCACGAAGAAATTGACAAGGTACCACAACAGGACTGGGAAAACTGTGTGAGGCATGCAGAAAATCTTGAGGAAGACGATTTTAAGAAAAAAATAGCACGTGACGAGATTTTGGAAGCTATAATCATAAATTTGCAAGACTCAGAAGATGAAGACTGACAACGAGGAATTGACGTAAGTGACATTGACAGCGATATGGATGAGCTACTGGCAGTTCCATTGGAATAGAAAAACAGATAATTCATAAACTATAATTATAGTTATAGTATTTAAAAATATACATAATTTGCGAAAATGCTTTTTCCAATTTAGATTTTGGCAACTGCATCATTGTAAAGGTTTGTAAAATATGATTTGCTTACCCTTACGTCTGCGCCAAGCAGACCTGCATGCTGTATGAGTGTGCGAGAGAGAGGGAAATATAAAAAGAGTGGGGCAACAAGCTGGCAACGCTGAGTGTGATACTGCATCTGATTAGCTGGACTGCAGAACTCTTCCCATTTGAAACACATAATAGAGATGAAGGAAGGTCGCTTATCTGTAAAGATGAAACATATCTCCGTACGAGAATCGGCTAACTCACTTCCTTGCGCTACAAGCCAAAAAGGCATCACCCCAGATTTTTATTTTCCTGTAAATTAAAACATTTGTGAAAGCAAAGAAGTAAAACAGTAAAGAAGATCTGTTGTTTCTCGGTGGCTAAGAGGAGCACGTGCTCATATATCTTAAGGTATGCGTTTTAGTAAAGACGAGTCTGTGAAATATGGCCTTGCTGCATTGTCTTCCTTCTTCTAGCCCTAGAAGAAGATGCAAGTGACGCTTGGTCATAGACTCTCTCCAGTCCGCGAAGAAAGTAGGTCACCGGCAGAGAACTATCTTCGCTACTGTAAAATTGTTTTAAACTTCTTTTTTCTTCCTTCAAGGAAATGTTTTAATGTTACACCTAAAGTAATCTTGGAGGAAGAAGCAAGAGTTTTATATCAATTAATATTCGGGGCTGCAGCAATACATACGTGATATGCACGCCTTGATCGCTATTCGCATGCATACTAACATCATGCATATTGGGAGTTCCAATGGACATACGCCAAGGTGACAACGAGGCGTTTTAATTGCGATATAAGGCACAATGACCTCCGAACATTTTCATTTAAACAATGCTGAACATTGGACATGCACGTGTACTCTTAAAAAAATATAAACATACAGGATGTTACAAAAAGGTACAGCCAAACTTTCAGGAAACATTCCTCACACACAAAGAAAGAAAATATGTTATGCGGACATGTGTCCGGAAACGCTTAATTTCCATGTTAGAGCTCATTTTATTACTTCTCTTCAAATCACATTAATCATGGAATGGAAACACAGCAACAGAACGTACCAGCGTGACTTCGAACACTTTGTTACAGGAAATGTTCAAAATGTCCTCCGTTAGCATGGATACATGCATCCATCCTCCGTCGCCTGGAATCCCTGATGCGCTGATGCAGCCCTGGAGAATGGCGTATTGTATCACAGCCGTCCACAATACGACCACGAAGAGTCTCTACATTTGGTACCTGGGTTGTGTAGACCAGGGGTTTCAAATGACCCCATAAATGAAAGTCAAGAGGGTTGTGGTCAGGAGAGCGTGGAGGCCATGGAATTGGTCCGCCGCTACCAATCTCTTGGTCACCGAATCTGTTGTTGAGAAGCGTACGAACACTTCGACTGAAATGTGCAGGAGCTCCAACGTGCATGAACCACAATGGGGTATTTTGAAAATTGTCTGCACGAATGATTTCAATTAACATTTGAAGAGAAATACTAAAATGAGCTCTAACATGGAAATTTAGCGTTTCCGGTCACATGTCCACATAACATATTTCCTTTCTTTGTGTGTGAGGAATGTTTCCTGAAAGTTTGGGCGTACCTTTTTGTAACATCCTGTATATGTATTTTCAAAACTTCTGACACTATGAACAATTGACACGAATCGTGTACGAGCTGCGTTCAAGTTATAACACCTATAGATAGCAACTTCTGTTTCTTTTTAAAATACACGTGGACTCTTTGTAAATGCGTCACAGAGATGGCAGCACCGTACAGTGCATAGAACTCTAGTGGCAACGACGAGAGTTAGAACTGTTTTGATACTTTAAATGGCGACGTTTTCATTGCAAGAACAGAGTTTAATCATTCGTTTTCTCCATTTTCGTGGTGTGACACGTATTGAAATTCATCACCAGTTGAGTGAGACATGTGGTGATAGTACCATGGATGTGTCCAATGTGCCTTCCTGAGTGCGACGGTTCAATGAAGGCAAAACATCGTGTGACAAAAACAAAGACATGGAATGGTAGAGCCAGACTGAAAAATTCAATGTCATAGCCGGGATTTGAACCACGGATCTTCTGGTTTCTATCCAGCCGCTCTAACCCTTGAGCTACTATGGCCAACGTGCCGACATGACATTAAATTCTCCAACTGACTCGTATTTTTCCCGGTAAACCACTTAGGAGTTCTCATAAACACATGAGACAACTACCTTAATGGTGACTTACAACATGTAAGTACTTTAAGGCCCGGGCTTTATAGTTAACCACTATTAGGTCAAATAATGGAAATTAATTGTTCTTTCAAACTAGCCATGTGTAGGCTAAAGTATGGAGTCACTTGGAGAATTTAATGTCATATCGGCACGTTGGCCATAGTAGCTCAATGGTTTAGAGCGGCTGGATGGAGACAATAAGATCCGTGGTTCAAATCCCGGCCATGGCATTGAATTTTTCAGTCTGGCGCTACCTTCTCATATTTCAGCCTACACACGGTCAGTGTGAAAGAACAATTAATTTCCAAAAACCAAGACAGTTGTAGACATCGCCTCCAAAATTGGCATTTCCGTGGGATCTGTGCACACAAACCTGCATGTAAATCTGAAAATACTCAATCGACGATCCACCAAAACAACGTTCTCTACTCGCTGGATGCTGTCGTCAGACAGGCTGGTGCGAGGCCGTGACCGTCTTGGTTTGTTGTCCAGTAGATGTTGCTTTAACCCTTGAGCTACTATGGCCAACGCGCCGACATGACCTTAAATTCTCCAACTGACTATAAATTGTAGCTAATAGTGGTTCGTACTATAAAGCCCGGGTCTTAAAGTACATACAGCATAGCAAGTCGCCATTAAGGTAGTTGTCTCATGTGTTTATGAGAACTCCTAAGTGGTTTACCGGGGAAAACACGAGTCAGTTGGAGAATTTAATGTAATGTCGGCACGTTCGCCATAGTAGCTCAAGGGTTAGAGCGGCTGGACGGCAACCAGAAGATCCGTGGTTCAAATCCCGGTTATGGCATTGAATTTTTCAGTCTGACTCTAGTTTTCCATACTTTAGCCTACACGCGGTCAGTGTGAAAGAACAATTAATGTCCATTAATTTCAAAGTCTTCTCTGCACACAAATAATCCATTTCAACTCCCAAAAACTTGTTACTGCAAACACGTTTGCTACAGACAACTGCATCTGCGCACAAAACCGCGATATATCCCAGTGTCACACCTCTTTACATCGTAACAATGAGCACGTGCTTATGCAGACAAAACACGATCGCAGGATGGGTGGACGACACTCCTACGTCACACGTACAGGTATTCATTACTGATCCTTCTTTGTTTTAAGTGTTTATAAGCTGGGCGGTGTAGGAGGAGTTCAACATAAGAATTGGTGACGTAGTACTTTCTTAATGCAATCTGATACGGAACATGTAGGCAAATAATCTCGTAATAACACAATATAAGTTTGTAGATGGAGTTATTTAAAATGCCGTTTGCATCAGAATATGTAAAATTACATATTCTTATCGAACAAATGCGATCTTATCGAAATATGTACGATACAATACCTACAAGAAACAATAACCACACATAATTACAATATTAAACCAGACAAACAATTAGTTTTATCACATTTTCCTTGTAGATGCAATGAGAGTAGGAGTATATACAGGCTTATGTGATAGTCAAACCTTTAAACAGCTGATGCCGGTACGTAAGGATTTTGATATTTCATTCTCTTTGCATAGCCAAGACGGAAAAGAAAGGAATAATGTGGTTCTGTTTGAAAGAAACGGTTTAGTCTATCTCTTACAGTTTACTAAAGCTTGTCTTAACCTTAAAGGCATTATGGAAGTAGATGAGATATATATATCTCTAACACACGGGAATGCTCATTACCTTCATCCTTTTCTACCCTCGCGTTGTTGCCAACTCTCCAATAACATGATATAAATAATTAATTTGCAGCTTTGAACACACTGTCTTATGCAGAATATTTTCTCTATCAGATTATGTCATTTTTACAATCGTTTTGTGTTTCTATTGGTCCAAATTTTAGAAGTTGCTTGTTTTTCGGTAGAAGTCCGATATTTGCTATTTGTATGTTCATCATGTAACTATAAAGTTTACCTTTATAATACTACAACAAATTTTTCTCAGGAGTAGAAGACTACAGTGCTCCTTCCTGCCAAGTCTAATAATTTGGCCACCTCTGTAAATCACTAAGGTTGCGACATAATGCAAGAACTACGATTAGAGAGAACTTGTGTTTGATGCCAGTGAAGCGAAAGGCTCCTCCGTGCACAGTTTATCTGAGCTGCTATGCGGGAGAAGTGAAAACTAAAATAAATTACTTTAATAAAGTGACAGTAAAAACTCAACAAAACCACGTTACTGAAGAGTCAGTAAAAGGTGAAGTAAATCAGTGCAGCAACAATAAAAACTGAACTAAAACACACTGGTGAACTGAAAGTGACGATTAACCTAATTCTAATCAGTGAAGTATCAGTAAAAACTGAACAAAATAACTTTATTAAACTGACAGTAAAAAGTGAAAAAATTGCACTAGTGAAGCGATAGTGAACGCTAAATTATAGCACAATGCTCAAGTGATAGTCAAAACTGGACTGAAAGAAATAAGGAAACGACAGTAAAAACTGAACTAACAGTGAAAATTGAACTAAAGCTCGTTACTGAAGAGACGGTGAAAAACCAACTAAAACACATTAATGAAGTGAGTCTGATATTGAACTAAATCAGGTTAGTGAAGCGACAGTGGAAATGAACTAAATTACTTTATTAAAGTAACAGTGAAAAGAAGTTAATCATTGCAGTGGCAGTAAGGAACAAACTACGTCACCAATTAAGTGACATAGAGGAACAAACTTACGCTACGTTACTTTGGTGAAGTGACAAAGAAAACTGAACTACGTTATTTGTGAACTGACAATGAAAATTTAGCTACGTTACTTTGGTGAAGTGACAAAGAAAACTGAACTACGTTAAGTGACAAAGAAAACTGAACTACATTATTTGTGAACTGACAATGAAAATTTAGCTACGTTACTTTAATGAAGTGACAAAGAAAACTGAACTACTTATTTGTGAACTTACACTGAAAATTGAGCTGCGTTATTTTAGTGAAGTGACAAAAAAACCTGAACTACATTCTTTGTGAACTGACAATGAAAACAACTACATTAATTTAGTGAAATGGCAACGAAAACTCAGCTACATTATATAAGTGAAAAGATAATGAACAGTGAACTATATTAATTTAGTGAACTGACAATGAAAAATGAATTACATTACGTTAGTGAATGACAATGAAAACTGAACTACGTTGCTTTAGAGAACTAACAATGAAAACTGAACTACATTATTTTGGTGATCTGATAGTGAAAAGTGAACTATTTATACAATACTTTAGTGAACTAGCAATGAAGACTGAATTACATTACTTTAGTGAATGATAATGAAATATGAGTTACGTTACTTTAGTGAAGTGACAAACAAAACTGAACTACCTACTTTACTTTAATGAAATGACAAATAAAGCTGATAGATAGAGTTGACATGGAAAACTCATAGCCGGGATTTGAACCAAGGATCTCCTGGTTTCCGTCCAGTCGCTCGAACCCATGGCATTGAAGTTTTCATGTTGACTCTATCTATCAAAAACCTTAGCCTATATACGGCTAATGTGAAGAACTGATTAATTTCCATCAATTAGCTAAAAGAAAACTGAGCTACATTTCTTTAGTGAACTGACAATGAATTGAGATATATTAGTTAACTGATATTGAAATCTGAACTACACTTGTGAACTGACAGAGAAAAGTGAACTACATTATTTAGTGAACTAATAATGAAGACTGAATTACATTACTTTTGTGAATGACAATGAAAAGTGAACTACTTTACTTTAGTGAACTAGCAATGAAGACTGAATTACATTACTTTCGGGAATGACAATGAAAAGTGAACTATCGTACTTTACTTTAGTGAACTAGCAATGAAGACTGAATTACATTATCTCTGTGAATGACAATGAAAAGTGAACTACTTTACTTTAGTGAACTAGCAATGAAGACTGAATTACATTAGTTTAGTGAACGACAATGAAAAGTGAACTACTTTACTTTAGTGAACTAGCAATGAAGACTGAATTACATTACCTTTGTGAATGACAATGAAAAGTGAACTATCGTACTTTACTTTAGTAAACTAGCAATGAAGACTGAATTACATTACCTTAGTGAATGACAAAGAAACTTGAACTACATTACTTTAGTGAACTAGCAATGAAGAATGAATTACATTACTTTAGGGAATGACAATGAAAACTGAACTACTTTACTTTAGTGAACTAGCAATGAAGACTGAATTACATTACTTTAGGGAATGACAATGAAAACTGAACTACTTTACTTTAGTGAACTAGCAATGAAGACTGAATTACATTACTTTAGGGCATGACAATGAAAACTGAACTGCTTTACTTTAGTGAACTAGCAATGAAGACTTAATTACATTACTTTCGGGAATGACAATGAAAACTGAACTACTTTACTTTAGTGAACTAGCAATGAAGAATGAATTACATTACTTTAGGGAATGACAATGAAAACTGAACTACTTTACTTTAGTGAACTAGCAATGAAGACTGAATTACATTACTTTAGGGAATGACAATGAAAAGTGAACTATCGTACTTTACTTTAGTGAACTAGCAATGAAGACTGGATTACATTACCTTTGTGAATGACAATGAAAAGTGAACTACTTTACTTTAGTGAACTAGCAATGAAGACTGAATTACATTAGTTTAGTGAACGACAATGAAAAGTGAACTACTTTACTTTAGTGAACTAGCAATGAAGAATGAATTACATTACTTTAGGGAATGACAATGAAAACTGAACTACTTTACTTTAGTGAACTAGCAATGAAGACTGAATTACAATACTTTAGGGAATGACAATGAAAACTGAACTACTTTACTTTAGTGAACTAGCAATGAAGACTGAATTACATTACTTTAGGGAATGACAATGAAAACTGAACTGCTTTACTTTAGTGAACTAGAAATGAAGACTTAATTACATTACTTTAGGGAATGACAATGAAAACTGAACTACTTTACTTTAGTGAACTAGCAATGAAGAATGAATTACATTACTTTAGGGAATGACAATGAAAACTGAACTGCTTTACTTTAGTGAACTAGCAATGAAGACTGAATTACATTACTTTAGGGAATGACAATGAAAAGTGAACTGCTTTACTTTAGTGAACTAGCAATGAAGACTGAATTACATTACTTTAGGAAATGACAATGAAAACTGAACTACTTTACTTTAGTGAACTAGCAATGAAGACTGAATTACATTACTTTAGGGAATGACAATGAAAACTGAACTACTTTAATTTGGTGAACTAGCAATGAAGACTGAATTACATTACTTTGTGAATGACAATGAAAACTGAACTACTTTACTTTAGTGAATGGGAGGGAGGCAATTGAACGAAACCACATTGAAGAGTGACAGTGAGAATTGAACTGAATCACTTAGTATGGTGACAGGAAAATTGAAGTACATGACATTAATGAAGATAACAGAACTAAACTGAACTGAATCACATTATTGAAGCGACAGTGAATGTTAAACGCAGTCACAATTTATAATTGAGCAAGGACTCGCAAATCGATCACGAGAAAAACGTAAGGCGAGGGTGGATGGTCCAAAGAGACCGGCTGTCCAATTAGACCTTAAAGCTACTACTGCTAGTGATATTTGAAGCATCTAAGTATAAATCTGCAGCATTTTGACCAGTGCTGCCCTCGTTTGAAAGCGTTTCATCCGAAAGCCAATATCGTCTGTAGTAAAGTTGGCTATTTTATCTGCTTATAAGGGGTGCAGTATATAAACAAAGTTAAGGCACATAAATCAGCTACAGATGATAGAATTACAGAGAAAGTTCCCAACTTTAATTACCGCCACTGAGTCCCAGAGAGGGATAAGGAACAGACTGGTAGTTTGTTCTCTACGTACCAATATGAACTAAAACTGTAAAACAGTTTGGTTTTTATAAACAGTTGTGTAATAGGTTCTGCTAATTAAATTATGTATGGAAATAATCATTTTTTTTCACTAGCCGTGTGTAGGCTAAAGTTTGGATGAGTCGGACAAAAATTCAATGCCATAGCTGGGATTTGAACCAGGGATCTCCCCCTCTCCGTGCGGTTGCTGTAAACCATTGAGCTACTATGGCCAACCCTTAGCTACCGTGAAATAAATGATTATTTCCGTCAATTTACCTGAATAACATAGTGGTTTAACTATGAAGCATGGAACTTAATTACTTACCGCATAGTAAGTCGCCACAAAAGATGCGTGGCTCATAGCATATGAGAACCCCTAGTGGTCTACCGGGAAACATACGAGTGAATTGGAGAATTTAATGTCATGTCGGCATGTTGGCAATAGTAGCTCAGTGGCATAGAGCAGCCGAATGGAGAGCGGGACATCCGTGGTTCAAACCCCAGCTATGGCATTGAATTTTTCAGTCTGGCGCTACTCATCCTAAATTATTGTCACCCAATTATTGGAAGGCACGACCAACTGGAGCTGGGTAGGGGACAGGAAGCATTCAAACAACGCCTACCCATTTATCTGCATGGCGGTCACTGAGGGGATGGTTAGAAAAGTATCACGAGCCACTGTACCGTCTCTTTCCCCTCCCCCTGACGTCTGGAAACGTCGGGATGATTGTTCCAAGCCGTGAAGCTTCGAGATGCAGCGATCTGCCTATATAAGCGACGCATGAACGACTCAGTTCAGTTCTCAGTTCTCAGTCCTGAGTTCTTAGTCGGATCGAGAGAGCGAGTGCAGTGTTATGTAATTGTGAGTGTTACGTAACTGTGTGTGATACGTGTATCAACTGTAATTCGGTGGAAATAAAGAACTATTTGTATTTCTGCAACTTGGACTTTTAATTCTTCGAACCCACAAAGTCACATAATGTATGTTTCGCTAGTGAAGATGAAACAGACAATCAGCTGCCGTGATGATGTACATGTCTTAGCATTACACATGACACAAGGCGTGGGTTAAATTATGTGTTCTGGAAAAGTAGAATCCTATTGAAAAACTAGATATCACATCATAACATGCTCAAAAAGGACCAGGACTGATACAGACTATAGCAAAGATTGAAATGTTAAAATAACCTAATGCTCAAACTTGTGTGCATTTCTCTATTAATTGAAAAATTCAATTCTATAGCCAGAATTTTAACTACGAAAATCCACGAATAACGGTTTGAACTGCTTGACTCACCAGATCCAGCCCCAAGCGACTTCATTTTGTTCCCTATCTGAAAATTGCACTCGGAGGAAAGAGATTTTCGTCAAATGAAGCAACAATCACCTTCGTGAACAATTATTTTGCAGAGAAAAACGCCGAGTCCTATTTGACGGGTTACAGAGATGGAAGCATCGCTGGGAGAAGTGTGTAGAGTTACAAGGAGACTATGTTGAAAAACGTCGAGTACTATTTGGACGGGTTACAGAGATGAGAGCATCGCTGGGAGAAGTGTGTAGAGTTACAAGGAGACTATGTTGAAAAACGCCGAGTACTATTTGGACGGGTTACAGAGATGAGAGCATCGCTGGGAGAAGTGTGTAGAGTTACAAGGAGACTATGTTGAAAAACGCCGAGTACTATTTGGACGGGTTACAGAGATGGGAACATCGCTGGGAGAAGTTTGTAGAGTTACAAGGAGACTATGTTGAAAAACGTCGAGTACTATTTGGACGGGTTACAGAGATGAGAGCATCGCTGGGAGAAGTGTGTAGAGTTACAAGGAGACTATGTCGAAAAATTAAAAAGAAAGTCTTGTATCTTTATTAGGTCGGAAACTTTTCAGACGACCCTCGTATGCTATACTATTCCGCGTTAACCAAGTACAACACAACTTGTGGTCTTTTACCAGGTGAAGGGTCTCACCCATAAAATAACCTTGCCATGTGCTGCATGACGTTAGGTCAGGAGAACGTGGAGGCCATGTATAGAAAGCCCTGTCATTGGGGCCCTTGCGGCCTGTCCAGCGATCGTGTACAGTGACGTTCAACCAATCGCGTACTTCGTTATGCCAGTGAGGTAGCGCACCATACTTGCTGGAAAATGAAGTTCTCTGGCTCATTTTCTTCCAACTGAGGGAAGAGCCATTGCTCTAGTGTATCAAGGTAAGAAATGCCAGTTACAGTAGTTTCACCAAAAAGAAAGGGCCATAAACTTTTCGCTGGGATACGGCACAAAAAACATTCACTTTAGGGGAATCTCGTTGCATTTATGCCATCTCGTGAGGATTTTCTGAGCCCCATATGCGCACATTATGAGTGTTATCATGTCCACTAAGGTGAAAGGTCGATTCATCATTGAAGACAACACGGTCCATAAAATCGTCATCGTCATGAAACATGTCGTTTGCGAAGTTGGCACGTAATCCGTGGTCTGTCGGTTTTATATCCTGTAATAACTGGAAACGGTAAGCACGTAGCCGTAAGCGTTTTCTTACAACTTTCCAAACAGTAGACACAGGAACTTGTAATTCACGACTAGCCTTCCGGACTGATTTCTTTGGGCTACGAGTGAACGACTCTCTCAACAGTCTCTTCACTTACTCTTGGTCGTCCTGTGCTCTTCCCTTTACAAAGACAGCCAGTATCTTCAAACTGATGATATCATCTACGAACGTTATTATCACTAGGAGAATCACAACTGAAGTTAATGCGGAACGGACGTTGCACAGTAACTACAGATTCGGTCTTTGCAAACTGCAAAACACAAAACGCTTTCTGTTTACTAGTCGCCATCTTTGCTACTACCGCTGTCTAGCGGATTGCGACAGAAACATTGCACGTACTTGTGCACTGGTGCCAGCAAACAAAGCTGTTTGAGTTGCTTTTACATTTGACATATTTATAACTGTAAGTTTAATGTAATAAATATTATACAGAGTTAAAACCCCTATATTCATTTATATACACCGTGTATTATTGAAAACAATAGCTTAAGAACAGCTCTTGCCACAAAAGTGACATCTAAGGAAAATGAGAGAAAGAGAAAAGAGAGCATATGAAAAAACTAATATTTACTGTAAAAGTAAGTGGCACAAAACTGGCGATCAAAACTGCGTGTTACAAGTAGTCAAGATATGCACCGAGGAACAGTCATTTGCTAGAAAGGTAGGCTACAAATGAAGCATAGACAGGGAAGGAAAAAAAGACCTTATGCAAATTCAACTAACAGAGCTAAAAGGTTCGCCCAAGAATACTGTAAAAGAAATCAATAATAGTGCAATGGTGTAATGTTTATAGTGAACTGAGCGGGGGGGAGGGTCGTGTTTGGCACAGGCTAATACAGAGGTGGGCGAAGGAGTAAATACAAATGTAATAACGTAATGCTGGTCCCTTTGGCAATACCACCCACTAGTAACCCTAAGACATTTTTAGGGGGGGGGGGGGAGCCATGAATGGAGTCAAGCATGTACAGATTTACAGTAGACGTAAAACTTCTAAAATTCTGACACTAACAGTCAATCCAGCTGCCAAGGCTCTGAATTGTGTAATGTTTACCTTACTACAAGTAAGTCATATACAGGGTGCTCCGAAACGACACCAAACGAAAATATATAAGTAATATCTCAGCTTATATGTGACACATATATATATAGTTTTTTTACCGCCAATAGAGCTGCATAAAACAAATCGCTCCAGAATGAGTTTGAATTACGCAGTTATAAGAAGACGCTTCGTGCCTTGCACTACCGAAGTTCGCAGATACGTGTCACACCATGCCGCTTCCTGTAGCTGTTTGTAAACATAGCGATATACTCCACGGTAGCTTGCTACTATAAAGAATTACTTTGGCTTATGAAACCTCAATAAAACAGCTTTTCTTTTGGTATTTGCTTATGGGTGTTTAACGTGTTCCAACATTCGGTTAAAACAGTCGATGATGGCAAATAAGCTGGTGGACATATGCAGCTTAAACCTTTTAGAGGGAAGTTAGTGTTAGTGAGGTTGAGAATGGAAGCATTAAATGATAAACAGAACGGAGAACAATATAAAAGAATTGTAGATAAAGAAGTTACGTCCGCCAACGGTAAGTCATATTGGACGATGAATGAAATGGGTGAAATTATGCTCAAATGTGTCCAGGGTCCATGGAGCTTAGAGCTACCCGACATTCGTCTGTATGGATAAGGGAAAACTCTGGAAAAAACCTTATCCAGGTAACTCACCCTGACCTAGATTCGAACTCGGGACCTCTTGAACGTGAGGCAGATATTCTATCATCTACGGTACCGAGGCGGGCTTCTAGTCTCCGTCCAGCCGCTCTAAGCCATTGAGCTACTATGGCCAACGTGCCAACATGACATTAAATTCTACAACTGACTCGTGTGTTTTCCCGGTAAACCACTAGGAGTTCTCATAAACACATGAGACAACTACCTTAATGGCGACTTGCTATGCTGTAAGTACTTTAAGGCCCGGGCTTTATAGTTAACCACTATTAGGTCAATTAATGGAAATTAACTGTTCTTTCACACTGGCCGTGTGTAGGCTAAAGTGTGTAAATGTCATGTCGGCACGTTGGCCATAGTAGCTCAAGGGTTAGAGCGGCTGGACGACAACCAGAAGATCCGTGGTTCAAATCCCGGCTATGGCATTGAATTTTTTAGTCTGACTCTATCTTTCCATTGTCATTTTTTTTTAAATTTACGTCCTCCAACGTTAAGTCATACCGGACGATGGATGAAATGGGTGAAATGTTGTTCAAATGAGTCCGGGGACCATGGAGCTTAGAGTTACCCGACATTCGTCCATCAGGATAACGGAAAACCTCGAAAAAGCCTTATCTAGGTAACTCGCCCTAACCGAGATTCGAACTCTGGACCTCTTGAACGTGAGGCAGACATGCTATCTCCACGCTACCAAAGCGGGCAATATTATCATATATGTATCTATTTTTACAATTCATATTTTTAACTAAACTAAATTAATCATGGGTTCGTTGAATTCCCTTCAGCTCTTTTATCCATCAAAACCATATCCGTCATTTCGGCGTTCGTGTAGCGCTCCATATCGCTTGGATTTGCTGTCTAAGTACGCGCAAACTCCTCTCTGTTAGGACGGAATGTGTAGTTATACACTGAACAGCAACCCTGCAACTGTCCGAGTTATTAGTCGACTTTTTCCACAAGTAACTGCCCTTTGCCCCATTACCTGAAAGGAAGGCTAGGGTCACTGATAAAGAACAAGGAGTAATGTTTTGGTTTTCGTGGCCGGTGCGTCCCAATAACAACTTTTGAGGTTCGCGCACCAGTGGTTCCTGCACTGCCTAATCACAAAATCATGTAATATGTAATGCTGCATAAAATTATACCTAATAGAACTTCGAAGATGCGGCACCAAAATTCAGAGTACTTAAGTTATGAACTGCACAATGGCTATAATCGTTGGGTATCGTTTTGAAACATCCTGTATATAATACGAGAGCTGTTCAATAAAGAATACGCCGCGCCTTGGCTTAGTGGTTGGACCGCTTGGCTCTCACCAAGGCGGCCCGGGTTCGATTCCAGGCGACCGCAAAATGAGGTTTTTGGTGGACAACACGGCGCTGGGGCGGGTTTTCTCCGGGATTTCCGGTTTCCCTCACAATCTTATTCCACCGGTGCTCCATCTTCATCTCATATATATCATCAGTGTCATCGCCTGCGGTGCCGTATGTAGTAAAACCGGGCGTTAAACACTACACACATTTCAATAAAGAATGATCACATTTGTTTTACAACGTACCTTTACTCATTCTCATTGATGGTCCTTCTCAAAATAGTCTCCCCTGAATGCGATGCACTTGTCCCAGCCTTTCTGCTATTCCTCACCGACATGCTGGGAACCATTTTTGAGAGATCCTTCAAGATCGTCTCCGCAGCCTTCACCACTATTTCTGATGATGGATAATGCCTTCCACGAAGGCGTTTCTTCAAGTTAGGGAATAGAAAAAGGTCACATGGGGCTAAATCCGGACTATAGGGAGGGTAAGGGATGCACTTCACGTTGATTTTTGCAAGATATTCAGCAACAACATTAACAATATGCGGCCGCGCTTTATCGTGGTGCAGCATCCAGCCTGCACCACAGAAATGTGGTCTTTTGCGCCTGATATGGACTTGCAATGTTTTCAGAACATCCCTGTAGTATTGTTCAGTTATTGATGTGTGTGCAGGTACAACATGCTGATAAACCATTCCATGAATATCAAAGAATGAGATGACCATAACTTTCCCAGTAGAAGCAAGCACTTTTGCTTTTTGGGAGTTGGTGATGAAGGACATTTCCACACTGAGCTTAGCTGTTTGCTCTCAGGATCAAAATGATGCAGTCAAGTTTCATCAGCAGTGATTACGTTTGAAAGAAACTCCTAATCTTCCTCTAACATCCACTTTAACTGCATGCAGACCTGCATGAGAATGTCCTTTTGTTCGGGATTCAACAGTCTTGGAACCCATCGCGCACAAACACGTCTCATGTGTAATGTTTCTGTCACCAACGTGTGGGTGGCACCCAATGAAATGTTCAGTATTTCAGAAAGTGATCTTAAGATAATTCGTCGATCCTCTCTCACAATGGCAGCAGCAGTGTTGATATTTTCTTCCGTAAGAGCAGTAACTGGAACACCGGGTCCACCTTCCTTTGAAACTGATTGTCTCCCCTCTTTAAACATTTTAAATCACCTTCGAGCTGTGCTGTAGGGAAGAACAGACTCTCCATAGGCCTCCTGTAACATTGTATAGGCCTCAACTGAATATTTGTTGAGACTAAAGCAGCATTTCAAAGCCACATATTGTTCCTCGCATGTTACCTCCATTGCAGCGGTAGGCGATACTGAACATGTCTGCACTTGACTGGTTCTCACAGTTGGGAACCAGGAGTACCAACAATGAAACTACTACGGCGTGTTTGTTTTACATTAAGCTAACAGAATACAATAAGATTGAGTTTTAGTGCGAAAAATTATGATCGTAAAAAATTATGATCATTATTTATTGAACAGCCCTCGTAAAATCAATAATCAATTTAGTAGATTCTAAAAAGCAAAGGGTATTTAATTTACCCATAATTATATAGATATCAGACACTAAAACAGGGCAAATCCATAGCTTTAAGAATGTCTATAAATAAAAAAGAAGAATCCACAATTCCGTCGCAGTTTGGAGCCGCCACTGGAGCAGCAGCGATAGCAGCAAGCCACGTAATGAGAAACAGCAGTGCTGTACATATTTCACAGTTGCTCTACTAATTTCATTATGTTTCTAAAGGTAACAATTAAGTCGGGCCGCTCCGAGCCATTCGTATTAGTCAGCCATATTGGTTCACGCTCGTTTTTACTACCCGTTACGTTAGGCGCGACAAAGAAAATGCCTACCCTGGTTGCAACACCAATTTGCTACATCGTGCGCCAATGTTGTGTATCGCGCTAGCATCGGACGGAGCTTGTCTGTGGGATTTGAGCTTTGGCTGATCTTCTTTTGTTTGGTTTGGCATCTGTCCCGTACAGCCACACATTTTACTCTGTAAGCGTTGGATACGGCAAGTGTTTGTACTTTTGGACATTCCGATCGTTTCATTTTAGGTCTTTCTAAATTGTTTTGATGCTTTATTGTTTATTTTACGAGGATGGGTAAGAAAGTAATGCCTCCTATTCTTTCCCCACTCTTTTAATTGGCAAGAAAATTGGTTCCAATTTACATAACTTGAAAACTACAACATTGACGATTAATTTGTCACTATTTTATATAATCTACGTCCTTTTCCACAGTTTTGGTCCACCTTTTAACTAGGACATGTATTCCAGTGTGGTAAAACACACGGTCTTGCTTCCTAAGCCATTGACGCGGACGTCTTCACAGCTTCCTCATCTTCAAAATGAATCCCACGGTGAGCTTCCTTTAGTGGGCCGAACAGATGGAAGTCTGATGGTGCCAGGTAAGGGCTGTATGGGGGGTGAGGTAAGACTTGCCATCCCAATTTCTCAATTTCTGCAGTGGTGTAACGGCTGGTGTGTGATCTTGCATTTTCATGCAAAAGAACATTCGTCATAGTTTTTGTTGGGCGAACTCGACGAAGACGTGCTTTCAGCCTTTTGAGAGTTCTGACGTATTGGACAGAAATTATTGTGCATCCCTGCTTCAAAAAATCAATCATAAACACACCCTCTGCATCCCAAAACACTGTCGCCATAACTTTCCCTGCCGACCGCTGAGTTTTGAATATATTTTTTTTCTTCGGTGACGTTGTGTGATGCCATTCCATTGATTGCCTCTTTGATTCAGCTTCAAAAAAAATGAACCCACGTTTCGTCTCCAGTAACAATTTTTTCCAGAAACTCCTCTCCCTCCAAATTGAAGCGCTGCAAGTGTTCGGAGGCTATTGTTTTCCTTGTTTCTTTGTTTTGGGCGCTTAACATTCTTGGTACCCAAGGTGAACAAACTTTTGAGTAACTCAGTTGTTGAATAATCGTCATCACACTGCCTTTACTGAGGGAGGTAATGAGACACAATTCACCTGTTGTTACCCGGCGATCACCACGAATGATTTCATCGACTCGCTCAATGTTGCATGGAGTCACTGCAGTCACTGGCCTGCCTCTTCGCTTTCCATCTGTCAAAGGTGTTTGCCCTTCAGCTTCGTTACAGCGACGAGCCCATCGTCTAACAGTGCTGACATCCGCCATACACATTTTTTAGCCTTTCGTGAATGCGAATTGGCGTTTCACCTTCCGCAGTCAAAAATTCAATCACAGAATGCTGTCTAATACGAATGTCGATGTAAGCCATTTTGCAAGAGGATGCAGTGCTGCCACCTGTTGACTTAGGAATTTACTACTGCAGGGGATTGGAGACTAGACTAGATGTTGATGTCTAGACTAGACATGACTAGATGTTGATTTAATATGTGACAAACACGATCTTTTGGCATGTTCATAGCCTCTGCTCTCTTACTTTAATTCGGCGGTCGTTGCAGTGAACTTTGGCGATGTTTTCGTCAGTAAATGCAGTTTTTGGCCAGCCCATACTTTCATTGTCTCCCAAGCTCTTACGGCCACGTTTAAATTCAGCTGCCCAAAATTTCACTGTGATAAATGATGGTGCAGAATCTCCATACACAGATTCCAACTTATCTTTGATTTGCGTAGGCGTATTGCCTTTCAAAAACACATATTTAATGACAGCTCCATACTCAATTTTGTCCATTTTCATAAAAACACTCACATCAACTCACTCAAACGACTGTTACATAGCAACTGAGTGTCCAAAATGGCAGAAACTTTGGTGAGTAACTGTCAACAGATAAACGACGAAATTCGCTAACTTTTATTTACGAGTGCTGCCATCTTCACGTTGAGGTCGGAAACTTGTCTTAGCTCGTAAGCCAGCTATTCCATAATACCCGACTATTTCATAATAACCTCCATTTGTAACATTTTAAATATATTGTCTTTATAATACAAAATTAATAGTTTTATTATTTTTTTACAAGTGGCAGTTCGTCAAAATTAGTTATAGTATGTACTCATGATGATTTGGCGATTTTTATTTAAAAATCAGTTCAATTATTTTAGAAATGTATATGCTATTCCATAATATTCTCTTCTCATCTGCTACAAAATCCACGGCATATTCATTTATGGTCAGTGCATTCCATATGTCCAGTTATAAAGGAATTCAAAATAATGTAATTCATAAACTTATAAATGGCCTGGTATGTAGCGAAGAATTACTTGATCAAATAAATGTTAATGTCAGTATTACAAATTTCATGCTCCTCTCGGAGGAAATGGCCAAAGCCTCCTTAATTCTCCACTCCAAGTAACTGTTGCATTTTGCCAAGATGGTCATCTCCCGAAAATTGGCTTTATGGTCGTTATCAAAACAATGCTCTGCCAGCCCAGACTTCTCAGGTTGCATTAAACGAATGCTCCGTTCATGTTCGTTTATTCTAGTAGCGAGGGTCCTTCCGGTTTGTCCTATATACGGTGTTCAGTTTAATCGTGATGCTGGCTTTCAGTTCAGCTCCTCTTGGAAACAGACCTGAACATGGAAATCCGTCGACTTAAGAAGGACAGATCTATACAGCTTGATAATCAAGTTAAGTAGTTACGCTTCTTTGACCCAGTTAATTTTCTATACTTACGCCATCTCCTGACCTGGCATTTAATTTACTGAAAAAAAGTCTTGTTCGGCAATGAGAATTTTGAATTGTTTATATGAATCTTTTATATTTGCGTTATATCTAGTGATTCGTTTGTGGTTATAACATTTAATAAATATCCCGAAGATGGGAGAGATGCACACTCCCGAAATGTCGATGTCTAATCGTCTTTTCACCTGCCTTGCTTCCCGAGAACAACTTGAGCACTAGAAATGTTATTTCATAATTTAAAATAATTAAATTAAAATATCAATAAGTAAAGTTTATTATATGTTTTAGGTATGGTATACATAGAAACACCATCTGGCTCAAACTGAAAGGGAAAAGTGATAAACTACCTGGACACCCAGTAGCTTTTTCTCGGGAAGAACAAGGCCGCGCCGTGGCTCAGTGGTTAGACCGCTTGGCTCTCACCAGGGCGGCCCGGGTTCGATCCCAGGCGACCGCAAAGTGAGATTTGGGGTGGACAACACGGCGCTGGAGCGGGTTTTCTCCGGGATCTCCGGTTTTCCTCGCCATCTCATTCCACTGGTGCTCCATCTTCATCTCATGTATCATCAGTGTCATCGCCTGCGGTGCCGTATGTAGTAAAAGAGGGCATTAAACACTACTCATTTAATTTCGGGAAGAACAAGAAGGCTTTGCATCCCTTGTATATTAATGTAAAACTACGGATTTCCAATCACTAGCTTTGACTTGAGGTGCATCATTTTTTTTAACTTACGTCGTCCAACGTTAAGTCATATTCCACGATGAATGAAACTGGAGAAATGATTTTCAAATGAGCCCAGGGTCAATAGAGCTTAGAGTTACCCAACTTTCGTCTTTCAGGATAAGGGAAAACCCTGTAAAAACAATTATCCAGATAACTCACCCTGACCGAGATTCGAACTCGGAACCTCTTGAACGTGAGGCAGACACGCTACCAACTACGCTACCGAGGCGGGCGAGGAGGATGAATGACATTGGTGAAACGATGTTCAAATGAGTCCGGAGTCCATGAAGCTTGGAGTTGCCCGACATTCATCTTTTAGGATAAGGGAAAACCCCGGAAAGAAACCTTATCCAGGTAACTCACCCTGACCGAGCTTCGAACTCGGGACCTCTTGAACGTGAGACAGACTCGCTACCGAGGCGGGCGAGGAGGATGAATGACATTAGTGATACGATGTTCAAATGAGTCCGGGGTCCATGAAGCTTGGAGTTGCCCGACATTCATCTTTTAGGATAAGGGAAAACCCTGTAAAAACCCTTATCCGGGTAACCCACCCTGACCGAGCTTCGAACTCGGGAACTCTTGAACGTGAGGCAGACACGCTACCAACTACGCTACCGAGGCGGGCGAGGAGGATGAATGACATTGGTGAAACGATGTTCAAATGAGTCCGGAGTCCATGAAGCTTGGAGTTGCCCGACATTCATCTTTTAGGATAAGGGAAAACCCCGGAAAGAAACCTTATCCAGGTAACTCACCCTGACCGAGCTTCGAACTCGGGACCTCTTGAACGTGAGACAGACTCGCTACCGAGGCGGGCGAGGAGGATGAATGACATTAGTGATACGATGTTCAAATGAGTCCGGGGTCCATGAAGCTTGGAGTTGCCCGACATTCATCTTTTAGGATAAGGGAACACCCTGTAAAAACCCTTATCCGGGTAACCCACCCTGACCGAGCTTCGAACTCGGGAACTCTTGAACGTGAGGCAGACACGCTACCAACTACGCTACCGAGGCGGGCATTCTACTATTGTTCTAAATGTGGCAGTGCATTGTCAAATCATTGTAGATGTAGACATTCCTGGACCCGGTAATGAATTTGAAAAATATATTGTAAGACCAAAAATACGCAAAGTTGTGGCAACTGAAACTTTCCGCGAGACTGGTGATGAGAGCTGGGAAGAAGAAATTAATTTGACATAGAAGACAGTCCTTCAATCAGAGAAGAGGACAAAATTGTTGGTAATTTTGTCTTTTTTTTAATTTACATCCTGCAACATTTAGTCATGTCGCACGAAATGATGCTCAAATGGGTCCGGGGTCCATGGAGCTTAGAGTTACCCGACATTCGTCTTTCAGGATAAGGGAAAACTCCGGAAAAACCATATCCAGGTAACTCAACCTGACCGAGATTCGAACTCGGGACCTCTTGAACGTGAGGCAGACATGCTACCATTTGCACTACCGAGGCGGGCTATAATTTTGTCATTGTTATCTTCGAGAATGCCTACTGTCCAGGAAAAATACCAAGGATAGCTGAAATTAAGGCTCTAATAAATGTCATGGAATCTGTGGGTAAGACCTGGAGGTGGCCTGCAATTAAAGATGGGATATGGTATGACCAGCGCCGGCTCGTCCTTACGTGCTGTATTGCTGCAGCACGCTATTTTCTGTTTTATAAATCACATTCTAGAAATTTTAAAAGACCACGTAAATATTGTATTATAGGAACGCATGGAACGCATCCGTGACGTCAACGTGCTGAGAGCAGGCAAGCTCGGTAATCAGTTATTGCGCATGCGTACAGCCTTCCCCTCTTGCCTACCTGATGTCTTAAGTTCCTTAGATTTTCGCACAAATGCGTGCTGCAGCTGAGTGTTGCGCGGTGATCATTCGCTGCACGGTGAAGCAGGGCTGCCAGCACTCATAGTTATGGCTGCAGAACTTGAATATGCATTGAAAATCATTTAACAATCTATTATTGCTTTATATTTTAGTTCTACAAACTAATTCCATTCTACTTACGTAAACAGATCCAATACAGAATGGTTATAAATCGCAGGGCAGATTGTTTGTGATCCACCTATCATGTTGGCACGATACTCCATTCCCGCGACCTGCCGTAGATCTTGGTATGGCTGTGCACAGCAAGTCCATAACCCCCACGAGTACTCTCCACACTTTGTTTTTAGAATTTTTATCGGGTTATAAAGATTTTATTTTAATATTTACCGACGGGTCCAAGAGCTCTGCTGGTGTTGGATGTGCGTTTGTCCATGGGGTCGAACCCTTTACATTTGGTCTCCATGGCAGCACTTCTATTTACACAGCGGAGCTCCATGCAATATACCGAGCCATTTTATATGTTCGCCGCAGAAGGTTGGGTGACAGCCTTATCCTCAGGGATTCCCTGAGCGCCCTTCAGAGCCTTCGTGAGCTGTACAACCACCACCCCCTTGTACAGCGTATCCAGGATGTCCCCCACGTTTTGCACGCCTCTGGCGTCAGCGTGATGTGCGCATAGGTTCCTGGTCACGACCGCCTGGAAGGGAATGAAATGGCGGATTCGACGGCTAAGGCGGCAGCCATAACACCAAGTATTACCATCGCTTTGGTTACCACGGAAGACTTTCGGCTTGTGCGTAGGGAGGCAGTCTCGTGCTGGCGCGATGAGTGGTCTGTTCTGCGTGGCAACAAGCTGAGATCGGTGAAGGGCCTTCCGATTCCTTGGGTGATCTGTCGTTTATCCCGACGGGAGGAGGTAACCCTGGCTCAGTTGCGCATTGGGAACTGTTATTTTAGTCACAGCTTTTTATTGAACCGGACACCAGCTCCAGTTTGCCTGCTCTGCGGTGTTTAACTGTCGGTGCGCCATGTATTTTTAGACTGTTTTAGGCTAACACGTCTCCGCGAGTCTCTCCAGCTGCCGGCCAGCTTGGATGAGATCTTCGCGAATGACGAGACGGCGGTGAACAAAGTTTTAGCGTTCGTTTTATCTATACATTTTAGAGTTCAGGCCCCAAAAATTTGGGTTCTAAAACCATTTTAACCTTTTTTCTGGTTTTTATGATTTTAGTTTCTATTTTAGTCTTTGCTACACCGCTGTGCGGATGTTTTATCTTGTTTTTATTTGATTGATTTTTAGTGTTTTAGCCTTTTTACTTGGCTTTTTAAACTCATTACTTACTGAAGGACGCTAATGACCTAGCAGTTGTGCGCCCTTAAATACCACCACCACCACCACCACCACCACCACCACCACCACCACCACCACCATCATCATTACCGCGACCATAACGAGAATTCCTCATAACAAGTGAATGTGGCTCACATGGTCGCATTGTATCCAAGTATTTCTTTGTGTAACGTTATTTAGTGGCTATATCAGTTTCTTTATTTTGTGTGTGAGTGTGAAACGTGTTATAAATTCACTTTATTCAGTGCATGAGTAATTTAATATTACGAAAACTTTAACCAATAAATAATGAACTTGTGAAAACTGCCTTTTCAAGACGAGCAGTAGAAGAAAGGGTTAGTATCAAAATGTTAGGGTGACCAATACCCGATCTAAATATTGAGCAAAAAACCAAAGGAAGTGGAAATTTTGTTTATATCATGAAGAAACATCGGCGCATGGACTTCATTTTTCGAAACTTTTTCCCGCAGCAAGCTGTTATTTTTCGTCACGAGCCGCCACTGGGTATGTCAATGCTGAAATTCTACGTTAAATAGATTTTCCTAGACAGTTTGGAAAACAAATGTTTGGGGTATCAGAACTTTCTAAAATTGGTAAAAATTCATGTGCACTGTACTGTTTTATGACAGAAGCATTCATTCAGCCCGCCTCAGTAGCGCGGTGGTATAGTCTCTGCCTCACGTTCAAGAGGTCGCGAGTTCGAATCTCGGTCAGGGTGAGTTACCTGGATAAGGTTTTTCCAGTTTTTTCCCTTATACTGAAATACAAATGTTAAGTAACTCTAGGCTCTATAGATCCTGGGCTCATTTGAGCATCATTTAACCTATCCCATTCATCGCCTGATATGACCAAACGTTGGAGGACGTAAATTACAAAAAAGAAGAAGAAGAAGAAGAAGTGTAAAATTAAGGGTATGTATGACTGAAATTTCATGAAAATCGTGAAAATAACGACTTTTTTATTTTAATTCTATAAAATAATTTAGACATTCCCGAATGTGAAAAATGCATAATTTGCCTCCAAACGCCATTTTTAAACGCTTATTTAAATGTCGGTGGCCTTTAAACTCTGTCAGAGTCACGCCCTCCTTTGCCTACATCCACATTCTTTGTCTGTTTTCCGTTCTTAAATTTTCAATTCAAGAAAAGAAAAATAAGGCTTTAGAAGACAAAATAGTTCCTAAAATGTTGCCAATATATCAGAGGCTGGCTTCTACAACATTACTAGAGAGGTGCAAAACAGGAAAAACACAGAATGCCAATGAATCTTTGCATCATGTCATATGGAATAAGTGTCCAAAGGAAGTTTTCATATCAAAACAAAAATTGTATCTTGCTGTTATTAAAAGCATCAGTGAGTTTAACATGGGTAGTCTTAAGTCATTGGAGCTGCAGCAAAATATCAGAGGTGAAAGTGTAGTAGACTCAGCAAGGAAAACTTCAGTGCATCGAGATCAGACTAGTATCCTGCAAAGCAAGAAGCGAAGTTGTGCAGAAGAAAAGCAACATCTAAAGAAGAAAAGGGTGGAAAAAGCAGCAACAGAGAGGAAAAAGAAATCTGAGGGCCCAACCTATCAGCCTGGTGGATTTTAATGTGAGTTATGCAATCAAATCTTTAATCGCTGTTTTCTCAATGTTCATATTTTCAGCATTTTTCTTCCTGTAAAATGCTCCTTGCGATGCAGTTTTTGTACTACATTCATGAAATTTCCTACACAGGTTCCGAATATCATGAAGAATGAAAATTGCCCTAGGGTTTATTGTGAAATGTATATAAGCATATATTTTTAATTTTCAAACACAAAACGTACAGTGATTTAGACAAAAAAAGAATATTTGTAAATTAAAATTTTTTGTGCCCTAAACTAAAGGAGATACAGAAAAACCCAGAACAATTTCAAAAAGTATGTGTATTATGAACATAGGGTTAAAATATTAGACCAAAGTTCAAAATATTTTGTCGCAAGGGACTTTTTAGTGACGTAACAAAAAACATACAAAATTTATCATAATTTCTAAACTGCTGGAGAAAAATGGTTTAAATTTAGGTTGTAACATGTTTACATTATACTACACCTATGGTGTAAATTTGAAAAAGCTAGCATTATTAGTTCAGAATTTGAAAATTTCAGTCATACATACCCTTAAAGAGGGAGTATTTGTTGGTGCACAATTAGGAATTTGATTTCTTATACCTTATTTGAAGAAACAATGACACATACTGAACAACAGGCATGGATTGGATTTAAGAGTGTCATCAAAAGCTTTCTGGAAAATTACAAGGATCCAAAATACAAAAATATTGTATAAAATATGCTTTAGAACTTTCTAAAGCTGGGCTACAATATGAGTGTGAAAGTACCCTCATTTGGCATTTTTTCCAGAAAATTTCGGCTGTGTCAGTGAGGAGCAGGGTAAAGATTTCACCGGGACATAAAGAAAATGGAAAGACGCCACCAGGGAAAGAGGAACGTGAATATGATAGCTCATTATTGCTGGTCACTGAAATAAGATGTATCAAATTCTGTCCATAGTAGGAACTCTACAAAACGTTCATTTCATTTAAAGACAGTATGGTTAAATGTTCAAATTTAAGTGATGATGTGAAACATCAGTTAATTTTGAACAGTGCTGTGTTCGCATTATGGATTTATTAACTTATATTTAATAATATAACATAAATTCGATAGAGGCTAGTAGAAAAGTCCATATTTTGCTATTTCCTATATTGTGAAAAACTGATATGTGATGGCGAAAAACTAAGTTCATATTCTGATTCAGCACACTCAAATTAGGGGTAATGACATATTAAAATAAGAAAATTAATTGGAAAGATCTCCAAAACAAACTAAAGACAATTCCAGATCTACCTCGAAAATCTTCAGTAGCAATGTTCAGATTAATCCCAGACCACGATTGTTTGAATGGACATTTATTCAAGGTTGGATTAACAACTTCTGCACAGTGCTGTTTATGTGGTAAAGACGATTTAATGAACAACGATCATCTAACTGTATGTGAAACTCTCAAAATCAGGAAGATCTAGTCTCCAAATATTGGGAAGCAAGAAGAAAAATGATTTTATTATCAAATTCTGAGCATTAAATACACACAAACACACACATATTAAAATAAAAACCCCAAACAAAAAGTTAAATTTTACATATCAGTGTCATCTTAAGGAGAGACAGATATGTTATTCAACAATTCGCCAGAGGTAAGTTGTTTTACGACCGAAATGATGCTGCACAAAGGTAAAGTGTCTGAATGTAATGGAAATGAGACAAGTCACCTGGAGGTCACAGTAGGGTTCACGGTCTGTTGTCAACTTTCTGGAGCGCGACCACGTACATGCCTTACCTAACATCTGTCTCCTCTCTTGTTTTACCAAAACATCACATTTCTTTATTTTTACAAAAGCTTACGCGCCAATCCACATAAATTTTTACAGCAATATTTTGATAACATATTTAGTTATTAGTACAAGAGGGATTTAGCACTCAAAAAGGAGGGCTGTTCAATAAAGAATGATCATAATTTTTTACAGTCATAATTTTTCGCTCTAAAATTCAATCTTATTATATTCTGTTAGCTTAATGTGCTAGTACTTGTTGGTACTCCTGGTTCCCGCCTGTGAGAACCAGGCAAGTTCAGACATGTCCAGTATCGCCTACCGCTGCAGTGGAGGTAACACGCAGCTAAAGTTGATGTTAGAGGAAGATCCGGAGTTTCTTTCAAACGTAATCACTGCTGATGGAACTTGACTGCATCATTTTTATCCTGAGAGCAAACAGCAAAGCTCAGTGTGGAAATCTCCTTCATCACCAACCCCCAAAAAGGCAAAAGTGGTTGCTTCTACTGGGAAAGTTATGGTCATCTCATTCTTTGATATTCATGGAATGGTTTATCAGCATGTTGTACCTGCACACACATCAGTAACTGGACAATACTACAGAGGTGTCCTAAAAACATTGCAAGTCCATATCAGGCACAAAATACCACATTTGCGTGAAGCAGGCTGGATGCTGCACCACGATAATGCGCGGCTGCATATTGCCGATGTTGTTGCTGAATATCTTGCAAAAATCAACGTGAAGTGTATCCCTTACCCTCCCTATAGTCCGGATTTAGCCTCATGTGACCTTTTTCTATTCCCTAACTTGAAGAAACGCCTTCGTGGGAGGAATTATCCATCATCAGAAGCAGCGGTGAAGGCTGCGGAGGTGATTTTGAAGGATCTTTCAAAAATGGTTTCCAGCATATCTTTGAAGACTGGCAGAAACGCTGGGACAAGTGCATCGCATTCAGGGGAGACTATTTTGAGAAGGATCATCAAAATTATGAGGATGAGTAAAGGTACGTTGTCAAAAAAAGAAGATTGTGATCATTCTTTATTGAACAGCCCTCGGATTTTAAAACCGAGTTCCTTTACACTGATGTTGAAATACTACACTCTTTCTACGTAATGGGAAAGAAACCATTAGAATTCCAAAATACACTCAGATCTGTATTTTCTTGTGCAGTAGAATTTTCTGAATTTCTTGTGATTTACACGTTATGTAAACAAAAGTGATGTAGAATGAAGGCTCTTCCAAAAAACCTCAAGACGCGCGCACACACACACACACACACATTTACACATTCATGCCCGCCACGGTAGCGTAGATGGTAGCGTGTCTGTCTCACGTTGAAGACTTCCCAAGTTTGAATCAGGGTGAGTTACCTGGAAGAGGTTTTTTGAGGGTATTCCCTTATCCGAAAGATGAATGTTTCGTAGCTCTAAGCTCTATGTACCCTGTACTCGTTTGAACATCATTTCATTCATCGTCCGATATGACAACGTTGGAAGTTTACCCTTATCCTGAAAGATGAATGTCTGCTAATTCTAAGCTCTGAGTGCCCTGGACTCATTTGAACACGTTAAGTTGTTTTCGACGTTTATACATTTGATGGTCGTGCTGTACATCTGACGTCATTCATACTCTGTGTCCGGTTAACTTGTATCGCATGCCAGTGGACATCACTCCGGCCTTTAGTGATAACCATTAACATGATGTAATCGTAAGTGCTTTAACTATGAATGTACTTCAATACTTAACGTTAATCATTAGCGTGATGCAACTGAACGTGATAACCACGAAAATATATAACTTAAGAGGATAGTCTGAAAAGTTTTCGACCTTAACATGAAAATGGCAGCACTCGTAAATAAAAGCAAGTGAATTCGTTGTTCTTCTGTTGAAAGCTACTCACCAAAATTTCAGCCATTTTAGACGCTCAATTGTTATGCAGCAGTCGTTTGAATGAGTTGATGTGAGTGTTTTTATGAAAATGGACAAAATCGAGTATCGAGTTGTCATTAAATATTTGATTTTGAAAGGCAATACGCCTACGCAAATCAAAGATGAGTTGGATTCTGTATATGGGGACTCTGCACTATCATTTACCACAGTGATATATTGGGCAGCGGACTTTAAACGTATCCGTAAGAGCTTGGGAGACGATGAACGTTCGGGACGTCCAGAAACTGCAACTACAGACGAAAACATCGCCAAAGTTAACCAAATGCTGCTGGACGACCTCCAAATTAAAGTGAGACTGATGCAGGGGCTATGAAAATGTCAAAATAACGGGTTTGTCACATATTAAATCAACATTTAGATATGATAAATCTGCCTGTGCATTGGGTGCCGCGTTTGCTTACGTTAGACCAAAAGCGTGTTCGAAAGAACATTTCCAACGCTCTGTTGGCGCAGTTTAGGCGCAATAAATCAGAGTTTTGGCGCCGATTAATTACTGTAGATGAAACTTGGATATACCATTATACGCCCGAAACAAAAATACAGGCCAAACAGTGGACTGCAAAGGGGAACCGGCTTCAAGAAAGAAAAAAAACTGTTGTTTGTTTTTCGGCTGGGAAAGTGATGACAACAGTTTTTTGGGATAGTCGTGGAGTTATGTTAATCGATTGTCTTCAAAAAGGAAAAACCATTACACCAGGATACTACGCATTATTGCATGACAAGGTTAAGGCAGATCTTGCGAAAAAACGGCCACATTTGTAGAAAAAGAAAATCCTGTTTCACCAAGACAACACAGCGTCTGACACCTCAGCGCTTGCAATGGCCAAAATCCACGAATTACGGTTTGAAGTGCTTCACCATCCACGTCACTCACTAGATCTAGCCCCAAGCGACTTCTTTTTGTTCCCTTATCTGAAAAAGCGGTCGGAGGACAAACATTTTCGTCAAATAAAGAGGCAATCATATTCGTGAACAATTATTTTGCAGAGAAAAACGTCGAGTTCTATTAGGACGGGTTACAGAGATGGGAGCATCGCTGGGAGAAGAGTGTAGAGTTACAAAGAGACTATGCTGACAAACGCTGAGTACTATTTGGACGGGTTACAGAGAAGGGAGCATCGCTGGGAGAAGTGTGTAGAGTTACAAGGAGACTATGTTGAAAAACGTCGAGTACTATTTGGACAAGTTACACAGATGGGAGCATCGCTAGGAGAAGTGTGTACAGTTACAAGGAGACTATGTTGAAAAACGCCGAGTACTATTTGGACGGGTTACAGAGATGGGAACATCGCTGGGAGAAGGGTGTAGAGTTACAAAGAGACTATGCTGAAAAACGTCGAGTACTATTTGGACGAGTTACACAGATGGGAGCATCGCTAGGAGAAGTGTGTACAATTACAAGGAGACTATGTTGAAAAACGTCGAGTACTATTTGGACGAGTTACACAGATGGGAGCATCGCTAGGAGAAGTGTGTAGAGTTACAAGGAGACTATGTTGAAAAACGTCGAGTACTATTTGGACGAGTTACACAGATGGGAGCATCGCTGGGAGAAGTGTGTAGAGTTACAAGTAGACTATGTTGAAAAACGCCGAGTACTATTTGGACGGGTTACAGAGATGGGAACATCGCTGGGAGAAGTGTGTAGAGTTACAAAGAGACTATGCTGAAAAACGCCGAGTACTATTTGAAAGGTTTACAGAGATGGGAGCATCGCTGGCAGAAGTGTGTAGAGTTACAAAAAGACTATGTTGAAAAACGCCGAGTACTATTTGGATGGGTTACAGAGATGGGAGCAGCGCTGGGAGAAGTGTGTAGAGTTAACAAGGAGACTATGTTGAAAAACGCCGAGTATTATTTGGACGGGTTACAGAGATGGGGGCATCACTGGGAGAAGTGTGTAGAGTTACAAGGAGACTATATTGAAGAACACCGAGTACTATTTGGACGGGTTACAGAGATGGCAGCATCGCTGAGAGAAGTGTGTAGAGTTACAAAAAGACTATGTTGAAAAACGCCGAGTACTATTTGGACGGGTTACAGAGATGGGAGCATCGTTGGGAGAAGTGTGCAGAGTTAACAAGGAGACTATGTTGAAAAACGCCGAGTACTATTTGCACGGGTTACAGAGATGGGAGCATCACTAGGAAAAGTGTGTAAAGTTACAAGTAGACTATGTTGAAAAACGCCGAGTACGATTTGGACGGGTTACAGAGCTCGGAGCATCACTGGGAGAAGTGTGTAAAGTTACAAGTAGACTATGTTGAAAAACGCCGAGTACTATTTGGACGGGTTACAGAGATGGGGGCAGCACTGGGAAAAGTGTGTAGAGTTACAAGGAGACTAGGCTGAAAGACGGCGAGTACTATTTGGACGGGTTACAGGGATGGGAGCATCTCTGGGAGAAGTGTGTACAGTTACAAGGATACTATGTTGAAAAACGTCGAGTACTATTTGGACGGATTACAGAGATGGGAACATCGCTGGGAGAAGTGTGTAGAGTTACAAGGAGACTATGCTGAAAAACGACGAGCGCTATTTGGACGGATAACAGAGATGGGAGCATCGCTGGGAGAAGTGTGTAGAGTTACAAGGAGACTATGTTGAAAAACGCCGAGTGCTATTTGGACGGGTTACAGAGATGAGAGCATCGCTGGGAGAAGTGTGTAGAGTTACAAGGAGACTATGCTGAAAAACGCCGAGTGCTATTTGGACGGATTACAGAGATGGGAACATCGCTGGGAGAAGTGTGTAGAGTTACAAGGAGACTATGCTGAAAAACGCCGAGTGCTATTTGGACGGATTACAGAGATGGGAACATCGCTGGGAGAAGTGTGTAGAGTTACAAGGAGACTATGCTGAAAAACGCCGAGTGCTATTTGGACGGATTACAGAGATGGGAGCATCGCTGGTAGAAGTGTGTAGAGTTACAAGGAGACTATGTTGAAAAACGCCGAGTGCTATTTCGACGGGTTACAGAGATGAGAGCATCGCTGGGAGAAGTGTGTAAAGTTACAAGGAGACTATGTTGAAAAACGCCGAGTGCTATTTGGACGGGTTACAGAGATGAGAGCATCGCTGGGAGAAGTGTGTAGAGTTACAAGGAGACTATGCTGAAAAACGCCGAGTGCTATTTGGACGGATTACAGAGATGGGAACATCGCTGGGAGAAGTGTGTATAGTTACAAGGAGACTATGCTGAAAAACGCCGAGTGCTATTTGGACGGATTACAGAGATGGGAACATCGCTGGGAGAAGTGTGTAGAGTTACAAGGAGACTATGCTGAAAAACGCCGAGTGCTATTTGGACGGATTACAGAGATGGGAGCATCGCTGGGAGAAGTGTGTAGAGTTACAAGGAGGCTATGTTGAAAAACGCCGAATGCTATTTGGACGGGTTACAGAGATGAGAGCATCGCTGGGAGAAGTGTGTAGAGTTACAAGGAGACTATGCTGAAAAACGCCGAGTGCTATTTGGACGGATTACAGAGATGGGAACATCGCTGAGAGAAGTGTGTAGAGTTACAAGGAGACTATGCTGAAAAACGTCGAGTACTATTTGGACGGATTACAGAGATGGGAACATCGCTGGGAGAAGTGTGTAGAGTTACAAGGAGACTATGCTGAAAAACGCCGAGTGCTATTTGGACGGATTACAGAGATGGGAACATCGCTGGGAGAAGTGTGTAGAGTTACAATGAGACTATGTTGAAAAACGCCGAGTGCTATTTGGACGGATTACAGAGATGGGAACATCGCTGGGAGAAGTGTGTAGAGTTACAAGGAGACTATGTTGAAAATTGCCGAGTACTATTTGGACGGGTTACAGAGATGGGAGCTTCGCTGGGAGAAGTGTGTAGAGTTACAAGGAGACTATGTTAAAAAAACGTCGAGTACTAGTTGGACGGGTTACAGAGATGGGAGCATCGCTGGGAGAAGTGTGTAGAGTTACAAGGAGACTATGTTGAAAAACGCCGAGTACTATTTGGACGGGTTACAGAGATGGGAGCATCGCTGGGAGAAGTGTGTATAGTTAACAAGGAGACAATGTTGAAAAATAAAATATGTTCTGAAAAAATGTCTTGTATCTTTATTAGATCGAAAACTTTTCAGGCTACCCTCGTAGGATGTTTTAGATGATTTTCGAAAAGTTTTTAATGTATGGAAATTAATTGTTCTTTCACACTAGCCGTGTGTAGGACGCACTATGAAAGGGTAGAGCCAGACTGAAAAATTCAATGCTATAGCCGGGTTTTGAAGCACGGATCTCCTGGTCTCCGTTCAGCCGCACTAAACCATTGAGCTACTAAGGCCAACATGGCGACATTATGAGACAGTTGGAGAATTTAATGTCAAGTCGACACGTTGGCCATAGTAGCTCAATGGTTTAGAGCGGCTGGACGGAGACTATAAGATCCGTGGTTCAAATCCCGGCTAAAGCATTGAATTTTTCAGTCTGACTCTACCCTTTCATAGTTTTTCATGTGAATAATATGTGAGAAAGTGAGAATTTTTAAGAAAATCTTTGTGTCGTGTCTCTGGAAGAAAAATAACTTGATTAAAAATTTGGGTAGTTAGCTATAAGACCTTTTTCTAATTTGCTTGTATCGATGAGACCTCAAAACAAGTATTTCGAGTGCAATGTCGCTGTGTGGGTAGATAATGAGAGTAGCCGCTTGTGAGATAAGCCTGTCTAACGCGGCAGGCACACATTAGCGAACGGACAGGACGCGGGATCGATGCCAAGCGGTGCTTGTTACGATACCCGATGATGACATAATTAGAGATTTAATGAGGGATAGCTATTCTTCGCAGCAAGTTCATTAGCGTAACGTTAGCCGCTCTTGTTGCTACGGTGACAAAAAACTGTCGCAGCCTTTTACTTACGAACGACGCCACCGTGGCGCTCATTCTTTACCTATGGTCGCGCTCTTATTTTGTTTTTCTTGGTGAAATCTCTGGCGGGATTTAGTTCCAAATGTGAAGCAAGTATGTGACAGTAATTTGGGAGCCCCGGGTAGGTGTTAGCGTGGGGTCTGTGTGTGGGCAAGTCTATGAATGGTGCTCACAGATGACTCATCTCGTTCCGGTCCTCCTTGCCTTGCCAAGCTTTAGCTCTGTGGTCACATCCCAGAAAAAATTCCTTCATTTCCCTTACACTGCCAGAAAACTGGTTACAAATTTTCATTTCTTCTTTCCTTCTCTTCACCTCTTTAACTTCAAGAACTTACTTTTTAGAATACACATTTTGAGACTCACTCGGCACAAAAAAAAATGTAGAAACGGTTGTGTGTGTGTGTGTGTGTGTGTGTGTGTGTGTGTGTGTGTGTGTGTGTGTGTGTGTGTGTGTGTGTGTGTATTGATGTGTGTGAGAGAACTGAAACACGAAAAGAAGATTCAATATTAGGGATGGGTCGTTAACAGTTTTTGTCGATTTCGATTTTGAAACCGATACACGATCCCGGAGCATCCTACCACAGCAGGACACCCGTCAAGTTTTGTAACCTGTTTAAAGGAAATATGTAATTTTCATGATTATTACATATATACAGACGGTTAGCGTTACCAATTTGAAGAAAATATATCTGCAGTAGGATGTGCTTTTGTATGAAAACCAAACGGAACTAACTCACTCCGTGTTTAAATTGTCACCTGAATGTTCTGTATTCCAATCGGAGCTCTTAGCAATTAAAGAACTATAAAATGGTGCACTGTTAATGGTAACAGTGATTCACAATCAGCTATACTCGCTATTAATGATAAATACAATTTAAATTCATTAGCACATGAAATCAGAAGCTTGCTTCAAAACCATCCAGGACATATTTGCATGGGATGTCTTAAAGGACACAGTGGAATTTTAGGTAACGAGAGAGCTGATTGCTGCAGAATCCAATCTTCCTGTGACATACTCTTTATGTCCTATTTCTACTGTAAGGAGAATAATACATCAACATATTCTTGAAGAATGGAACCAACATTGGCTAACAACTCCAAATGGAAGTTTAACAAAAACATTATTTTTCCCTAGTGTATATGACAGAGGAAAATGTGAAACCCTTGTACCAAAATTTGTTTTGACACAATTTTTAAGTGGACATGGTAAATTTGGTGAATACTTATCACGCCTTCACTTAACATCCAACCCCGAGTGCATGTGTGGTGAAGTATTTCAAACTGTGGTTCATCTCCTTTTCTGTTGTCCCATTTTTTTGGAGAGAAAGACACGAATTAATATTCAAGCTAGACTCTCTAGGAACTGAATTTTCTACTCCGCTCACATCTTTGCTAATGAAGCCACAACAGTATAAGTACTTCATGATGTTTATAAACTCAGTGTTTAAACGTCTGAAATAGTTTAAATTAATATGCATCAGAATAAAACATCATTTCTTCCTTCTGGTATTTAAAATATTTTTGTCAAAATTGCATATTTTTATGTATCAACTCTAACCATAATATACCACTGTGTAAAATAGGGTTCATAAATCTGGATAAAAAAACCGATACACGATATTTTCCACGATGTCCATACTTCGATGCCCAATTCCGCCATTTCTACTTCTAGTTCCAATACAAAATAGAGTGTTGGGAGAATTGTGTAATGCCAATAAAATAAATTAGGTGCATATATAATGAGACAAAAATTTAAAACCTACATGCCCGATTTCAGCAACACATGTTAAGACTTAACACGGGTTTAGCAATAGCTATAACAAAAATTGCATTTCACCAACAAGTGTTAGCTTAACACTCGTGTTAAATCTCTCGTTAAACTAGCAAGCCATATTTCTGTTGTTAAGTACTTAACAATTGTAAATAGTCAATATGACGTCATGAACGCAGCTGGTTATGTCGATTTGCTATATTTAAGACCGTCTAAATGGCATTCGTAATAGAGTACGGCCTATGAGGAGAAATTATTTTGAGGAGCTATCAGAAGAAAATTTCTACAGAGGTATAGACTGTCGAAACAAATTGCTATGAAGGTTACCACGGAAGTATAAGAGAGGTTAGAACATACATTGAAAGGAATATGCCGAACTCGCCTTTGCTTCAAGTATTAATAACTTTGCGATTTTATAATCACTGAATTATGTGGATAATACACTGTCCACCTCCCGTCTTGAAACGTTCAAATCACTTGTCCTTCGCACCTCGTTTTAAATTTACGTAATACTGAGTTAAACATGCATCGAAAGGAATATGCCGATCTCGCCTTTGCTTCAAGTATTAATAACTTTGCGATTTTATAATTTACTGAACTATGTGGATAATACACAGTCCGCCTCCCGTCTTGAAACGTTCAAGTCACTCGTCACTTGTCCTTGTTCACTCCTCAATTTTAAATTTACGTAATACTGAGTTAGAACATGCATCGAAAGGAATATGCCGATCTCGCCTTTGCTTCAAGTATTAATAACTTTGCGATTTTATAATTTACTGAACTATGTGGATAATACACTGTCCACCTCCCGTCTTGAAACGTTCAAGTCACTCTTCACTTGTCCTTCTTCGCTCCTCGTTTTAAATTTACGCAATGCTGACGATGTTGAAACAACTTCTAGTAGTGACACATGCATTTGAGTTAAATTCGCTACCAATTTTTTCTCCACGTGACATCTGTCTCTCTTACATTCACGGCAGCCGTCCTCTTATTTTCCACGATATCCTTACACTTCGTCACCAATTCAATTAACAAGTCTTTCTCCATCGATGAGAAATTTATTTCACGGCTTTTGTTTAAGAGTTTGTTCACCCGCCAATTTCCCAGCTGTGTGCTGACGAAAATGAAAATAAAGGAGCATCGCAGTACGTTCATTCATAGCCTTGTGTAGCTGTAATATTTACAAGTTTTTTGGCGTTAACATTTTCAGAAAACTGGTTGGTGAAATGCAAGAAATTTCACAGCTTGGTTAGCGCTGCGACAATTGTTATGTTACATTTGTTAACGTCGATTTTAACATTAGTTGGTGAAATCGGGCATTAGTATACTTATTTTCAAACTGTACATTTCTCTGTTATTATTAAACTCTACATTAGACATAGCAAAACAGCCCGCTTATGTTTGCTTTTTGTTAAAAAGCGATAGCATTTTCACTCTTTCGGGGTCAAGTCTACTTCTTTTTCTGTCACATATGAGTCTAAAGGAAAAGACGTCAAATTAATTAGAGCCAACTGAAAAATTCAATGTCATGGCCGGGATTTGAACCACGGATCTACTGGTTT